>VYZQ01032876.1:18691-61018 GCA_013400655.1 Mystacornis crossleyi | reverse complement strand
CCCGCTCTAGCGGGATTCACTACCAGCAAAATTGTGGTAATGGCAAGCAGAAAAATTTGGCTTAGAATTGAATTTCCAGTGCTTATTTTTCAAGGCTTTCTGTAAGGGTCCTAAGGTATGAAATTATAAGATAATATCAAATTATTTCTGGTGCAGTCATTTTTATTCCATTTTCTGACTTTCCCTTATCCCATTTTTAATATATTAACTCAAAATTATATTTGTTTCTGTCAGACAACAGTGGAATATAATTAAAATTTAAAGTATAGTCCAGTTTTGCGTGCTGGTTTTTCCCTTTTTTTTTAATAAAGTGAAAAATGTAGTATGCTGGAGAGAGATTAAAATGAAAATTTGCTGCTTTTTAGGGTGTTGTTGTCATAGAAGAAGACTCCTACCTACTCCTTAATCATGAGGAGATGCTGTTTATTCAAACTTGGATGTAAGTCAGTGTGAAATTCTCATATTAATAAAAGCAAAGGTCTTAATAGTTCCAGCACAAAGTAATTTCTGATCCAAGTGAAATGATCCTCAAAAAGCAGAACTCAGTATAGAGTTCTGAAACTTGAGAGTAGCAGAGAAGGGTGCAGAAGTGCTAATTTTTAAATGCCTATTGATTTAGTGTTTGGGGTTGATTTTCTTCAAATTTATGATTTATGCTATTCTTCAGAAGTACTTGAAATTTCTGAAAATTGTTAAATTTTTGGGTCAGTTTGATATTTTTGAGAATCTTGGTATAACACTGGAAGGACCTCCTGGTTATTTGATGGAATTTTGCTGTTGTAAATAAACCATGCCATATTACCCATTTTCTAAACCAGTGCTTATATGGACATCTTTAGTTTTGGAGTCAAGCCTTGGTTAACTTCACTAAATAATCATTCCTCCTTTAAAGTGGCCTGACTCCATTCCATTTTTCCTCTCCTCTGCTTCCAGGACATGAAAAAAACTGGTCACCAGATTTAATCTTTTCCTTTTGTTTATGGTGAATTATCATCCTGAGTGGATGGGAACTTTGTTTTTTCTGAAACAGTCGTGGATGTCAGACTTAGTCATTGATACAGAGCTGTGGAGGAAATGAGGATAAAAGGAGCAGATTATGATAAGATTGTACAAAGCTATCTAAATCTATTCCAAACCTCAATGAATAAAGCAAGTGTGAAAGATAACTCTGAGAACCCTAAATACGCTGAATACTAGGAAATTTTGACAAACATTATTCAAATTTGTATTTCAAGTTCCCTGTCAAGGGAGAAATGACAGAGGATGCTGTCTTGTTGAGAAGCATGAGGAATACTGAAATCTCATTCTTGTTTCTCTAAATTTTACTGTACCTCTGAAAGGAGGAAGTATAAAATATTAGCAATCAGATGAATATTGAACTTTGCTAGCAAGACAGATTTGATGTTTTCCATGAACAGACATCTTGTTTGACTGGAAAATATCTTGTCTCTAGTTTCTTTTCTAATATGTTTGTTTCTTGCTGTCAAAAAGTGCTGTTGCATTTCTGGTATTTCAGCATTAATCTCGTGCTATCACAAAGCTGGTGCCGTTGGCTGTCACGCCCGCACAGTCTCAATTGGCAGAATTATCTGTCTTCAGCAGGATTAGACAGAAATATGTCTTATTCACGTGATTCTCCAGCCTTAGGCTGCACCAGCCCCAGGAAACTTGAGCACATTAGCTTCAAAGAAACTGTCTGCAACCTCTTCTGACAGCATATTTTACAAAGTACCCTCCAATCTATTCCTCAAGCTGCTTTCTCTTTCTCTTTAATATTTACTCTTTGTATTGTATTAATACTGTACCACTTGTCTCTGGCAGTTCTGTAATAGAAAATGTTAGACCATTCCTTTTTTAAGTTTACCTTGGTTATGCACCAATATATTTCCAGTACAAAATGGCTCTATTCTTGGAGTAGATGATATATATAAATGACAGGACAAGATAGTGCTTATTAAAGACTGTCCCCAAATTCCTACTGTATCCTGCAATGAACAGTTTTCTTCAAAACAGCTAATATGCTCCATGGCTTTATTTGGTGGAGAGAATAAGAAATGATGTGAGTATATCATCTGAAAAGCTTTTTTCATCAGCTTATTCAGGCCTCACTTCTATTACTGCAATCATGAAAGAAACATAACTTCAAAACATAGTTATCTTCATGAGTCCATGCACATGTGGTCATGCTTGTGTTTTGTATATATACACACACTTATAACTGCACATATATAACCGCGAATGAACATTTTATTTTTTAGGAAATAGTGTCCCACTGAGCAGCCCTAGTTTGCCTGTAACATATTAGGCTATAAATTGTGTTTATTCTCTTTGGACTAAGCTATGTCATTCTTCAAACAGCCTGGTGCTACATATTATAGCATTTAGTGCCTGTCTGTGTGAGCTACTTGTTATCAGAGAATGCAGCTTATAAACTGCATGCTCTTAATAGTTACATAGTCTGCCTTGCATTTTATGTCACTTCAATTCATACATACGTCAGCATTAGCATATCCCACCCAGCCATGGTAACTAAATAAAACTGCAAAACTTTAAGTTAATACTGCCAAAAAGTTGGTATTTGGGCACTGACAAGGTTTCTTAAGTTTCTGGTCCACTGGAGAAACGAGATCTGCCCTTTCCTGTGAGTGTTACTGGTTTTATTGCTCTGTGCAAGGCAGGCAGGGATACAGGAAGTATGACTGTGAAAGCATCATGAGACCATGACACCTTGAAATTCCCAATTTTAGCTGCCTGTTTTGACAGTGTAGAAATGATTGTACAAACATGAATGGCTGTAGTGTGCTGTGACTGCTCTGACTGAGGAAAGCAAAGAAAAGTATCTGTCCAGGGTGAATTTATTCGAATTATAAACCAGCCAAAAAACCTAAAAAAAATTTATAGGGTTTTCAACATAAAATACATAGAAACTTTTCAACATAAAATACATAGAAATTTAAGAGTGTAGAGTCATGTATTTCCATGAATACACACACCCCTTTTTTTTTCCATTGGACTTGGAAGAGGTCAGCAGAACACAGAGGTGTTACCATACATGTGGAGAGATACCTCTGCAATTGACTGCTGCAGTATTTTGGAAGCTGTTCTTTTGCTACTGTGCCATATTAGTGGAGTTACCTGATACTGCACTGGGCTTTCTCATGTCTCTACCAACAGCACAGCCACAAGAAGGAGCCAAGGAATCTTTTTCAGCTTCAAGCCTGTTCAGCATAGTTTTGTGGACAAGAAGGAATGATCCTCCTTTCTTGGGTTTTTGTTTTTGTTGGGGTTTCTTTGAAAAATAGAGAGTCCCTAAATATTTGGCTTCTCTGAAATAGTTCCTATTATCCATAAAAGTTCATGTTTAGAGAAGACATGAAGCTACAAAAGACCATGCAACAGTGGTCATGTGTCATTTCACCACTGATATACTTTTTCCCTAACAAGCAGATTTTTATGGCTAAAATCTTACAAATCCAGTCAAAAAAAAAATGGGGATTATAGAGCATGAACAGAAAGTAATTACTTTGGAAAACTTTAACTCTTGGAAAACAATATACAGTGAATGTGTCCAGGATATTTGAAGCTGAATGATAATTCTGATGAAAGTTTGTGGGATTGTTTTGTTTTGTTTTGTGGTCTTTGGGGTTTTTTTTTAACACACTGGATTAATGAGAGCAAGCTTTGTCACGGATGCATCTGCAAACTTTTCTATTAAAAAAAAATCTATATTTTTCTGAGATACTTATTTCAAGTCATCCCTGACTGTTCAGGCTCTGCTCAGACTTTACAGCTAACCTGAAACAGCTCAGGACAGAATATGACTGTCTGAACAACTGCAAGACTTAAATGATTTCAGTCATGCTCGGCTTGATTTGAGGACAGGAAGCTTTGTTGCTGTTCTGTCATGAGTGCTAAATAACAAGTCAAAAGGAGGATGTTCCTGCTGGATTTTAATGCAGAGAGAATACAGAAATTGCAGAGGGGCTGACTGCGTTTGCGGCGTTAAAATGTGTGGTGTTCAGAAAGGTATCAAAGGAATCCAACTGTGGTATGGGGAGAAGCTAGAAACCTGCTAAGATGGAAGGGAAAAAAGATATGCATGGTGGGGAGTAAGTCCAATTTAGCTTTTAGAGTACTAATTCAGAACCAGCACCGGTGTTTTAGCAACAGTAGAAGCAGCGTTTTTGGCTTGAAGATGTTTTATGAGCCGTAGATGTAGTGTTGGAAGAACTGTGTGTATGGATGGAGGCTTTATCACTGCAGAGGGAAGCTTAGCTGCTGTATGTCTGCAATGCGTTTTATACGAAAGTGTGGATATCCTTGGGAGTTTCACAATATGAGAGCTGGATGCTTAATTACTTATTCTACAGATTGTCATTAATGAGGGGTGTGGCTTTAATACGAGCTCTTTCATATGTAGTAATTAAGCCATTTTTCCTACTGATATCTGTCCTTTAGCTTCTGTGAATAATGTTGTTTTCTCCAGTGCTTGTCTGGAGCTATCTGTGTGCTGGATGGTTTTCCATTTCCAGGGTGTAGATTAGTCAGTCAGTAGCTGCAAGCCGGAGATGAGCATACCTGCTTTCCCATCTGTGGGAACATTAATTAGAGTTTTCTTTCTCTTTCAGGCACAGTTTTTTTCCCGAAACTCACAGGAACTTAATTATCTCTGAGAATTTTTCTGTCCCCTATCCTGTGTCAATTGGATAAAATTAAACAGCAGAATTTCTTCTCAGTTATTAAGGTAAAAACAGTGAAACAGGCAGTGCAGTCACATAGGTTTCATTGCCCTAGGACTCAGGACTAAAAAGGTTATTTCTATTATGGCAGCACTTCATTGACAGAGCTACACTAAGACATCCATTCTGGTCACAGGAAATTTTGCCTTGTGTCAAGCATGTATTTTCATAATACAAGGGGATAAAGACCAGATTCTTTCCATAATCAGCAGCAGTGATACAACTGCATACACTGGCAAGAAGATAGATAGGAGGGAGAAGAGATGCTGCTCAGGTGTTCATTCTCACTGACTTCACTGGGTTATTTTAAAAATATCCTTTCACTTAAAGTTACATAAAGAAGATGGGTTTGAATGGCTTCTTCTTTTCCTTAACCTTCATAAAGGTAGTAAGCAATGAGGTTTGCCTAAATGTCTGTTCTGTGCTGTTCTGAAAATGAGCTGTTACAATGTTAACTAGACCTTCATTTGTCCTTTTTCATATGTTAACATCCCTAATGTTCTCATTTTGTGACTACAATATAGTTCTCTAGGGAGTAATTTGCCCCAGTTAGACCATCTGAAAACAGTTACTTCATGTTCATTATCCCTCAGTAATTCAGCTATTCCTTCAGTAATTAATACTATTTTAATTGAAGTTTTAGGTATATCTCCCTGTATGTACTTAGGCATAACCTAAAGGTATCCCAAAATTTTTATGTTCCCTTGTTTTTATGGCAACTTTCTCCACAAATGTCCCTGATTATTAAAATAGTGAAATAAGGAAACTGAAGCTGCACAACTGAAGGGCTCATTAGTGTTTATTGCACGGGGTAGAGTGTATGCCTAGGACCACTCAGGCCACATATTTTTCTCTCCAACTAAATCTCTAAAGTGTAGTTAATATCAAATTCTGTACATTTGCTGGTATGGGTTTTGGTTGTTTTGTTGTTGCTGGGGTTTTGGTTTCATTTTTTTTTTAACTCTGCTAGCACTTTCTATTATAAAAGTTTATACAAACACCAAGCAAGAAGTGTGCAGTGAAATAAAATAAACCTTTTTTATCAACAGGAAGTTGAAGCCACTCTTTCAGGTTGCAGCTAAACAACTGTTTAAATATTTGAATTAAGTGTATAGCTATGGCTAGTTATTGTTTTGCATGTTTAAATGGATAAGAAAAAAGTTTGATTTTGTTTCTGATTATAAGACTTACAGAAATGCATTTTTTCTGACAGCTTCAGCATTCTGCTTTATGAAATTCACTTGATTTGAAACATCTATACATTATCATCAGGGTAAGAGTTTTCTCCCCTACATAAACACATGTTCTCATCTTCTGAGGCTATAGATAGGCATGTCTTTTCAATAGCAGTGCTGCTTCTGGTACAAGAAAGATGTTGAGCAAGTTTTCTTTATTCTGGTAGGGAAACCACACTTAATAGAACAGAAGAAAGAAAACATTTGACAGTTATTAAAAAATGTTGTCCATTGCTGCTCTTGTAGGACAGTATCAGAAAGTATTTGGAGTGTTGCTACATCATTAAGCTTCAGAAAGTAATTCTGCTCTACAAACTATTTCTGTGGTTTAAAAGGAAATAGCAAAGTTTTACATTAGGTCAAAACTTTGAAAGTTTTTTGTTGGTGGTTTCTGTGGGTTTTTTTAACCTTTCCTCCACCCTAAAAATCTCATAATATCAAGCTTGAATCTGAAATTTAAGATGAGTTCCTCCTGGCACATATTTCATCAACAATGAACTTTCTGCAATCAGAGTTTGAAAGTAAAAGCATGAAGACACACAGCAGTTTTAAATACAGTGTCTCTGGGGAAAACAAAAGATAACTGATGTTTGAAGGTTTGAACCAGCTGCCTCCTGGAGTCCAGGGAGCTATAGGATTTGCTGATGCTTCTGTACTTTAATGGTTTTGTCATTTAATTCCCTGTTCTGACTGTAAATATTTGTAACTGATAGAGATGCTATTCTCTGTGCCTCCACTTTGCTCCTAAGGAAAATGACAATCCTGGGATGTGTTTTTTGCCCTCTACTTCCCTCTGGCTTGGCACCTGTGGCAAGATTTCTCACCTCTTCTAACTATCTAAAACTCAAATTTTTGCTTATAAAACACAGACTCTACAGAAGAAGAGCAACTAAAGGCACGGGGCTGGATGATTTCAGCACAGGAGAGAGCTGGAGGGGTGGCTGAGCTGCCTGTTCTTACCTCTAAAGCACCACATCATCAAGCTCTTTCTCTAGCAGCTGTTGCTTTGCCAAAAGCTCACCCAAGCACGGCTTGTCTGGATATGTCCTCCCTTCATGCCTTCCCCAAACCCAGGAGCTCCTGCAGCAGCCCTGGGCTGTTCCTGCTGCTGGGCTGGCTGGCTGAGGCCCGGGCAGGGCAGCGTGCGGGGCTGGGAGCTGCCCAGGCCTTGCAGGGCTCTCGGGCTGGGCACCTGGGCCTCGCCAGAGGACTCCAGGCAGTCGTGTGCGAGGGTCTCTGCCAGCCCTGCTGTCCCCTCAGCTGGAGCTCCAGCCTGGCCCATCTCCTGCTCCCACCTGGAAGAGTAAGTACTGCTCTTGGTCCTTTCCCTCTCTCTCTTCAGTCTAGCCAGGCACTGCCACGAAGGGTGAGCATGGGCTCCTCTGCAAGGAGAGCAAAGGGTTATTTGTAGCTTACACCTGAAGATCAAAGAGAAGATTGTCTTACTTGATCAGAAAGAGATTGGTTTAAACCAGTAGAAGAGTCGTGGGAATGGCCAGCAATGGGGGACACTTGAGGGAGGATGTCCATGATAGAAAAAACTGGGAAAAGGAGGGTCCTGAGGAGGAAGAAGCAGCTGGAGAGATATACCTCTACAAGCAGGTACTCTAAGACTCTTCTGAGTCATGTCCCACCCAGAGTCCTTGAAACAACACTGCCTTCCACAAATTCCTTTAACTCATTTCTTTGCTTAAGGATCAATCTGAACCCAGAACTTTGTCTCACCTCCCATTCAAAGCTTACACCTACAGAGTGGAAAGCTTTGATATGACTTTGCTGATCAGTGTTGTAGTAGCCTACAAATATACCATGCCCAGGCAGCAGTTACTGCTGGCAATGTTAGCCTTAATATTTTAAAGTCATCAATCCAAGTGAAGTAGAGTGATTTTACTGTGCTGGCAAGAAAGAAAAGCTTGCGTTACCCCAGCTATAGCAGTTTTAAGGATTACAGCCCAGAAATAAATTTTCTTGTTTAAGCCTGCCTGAATAGTGCCAGCCAGTTGAGAGTTAGGGCTGTCAAGATATAAGCACGTACTAGTAGTCATCTTGGTGAGAAATAAGTGGGAAGTGCAAGGCTGGCCATTCTCCCTGCCAGGATATCCAGTGTCCCCGCCTTGCCTCTACAGGATGCTTTGCAAGCATGAACAGATATGAATGCAGTTTGCAACTTCTGACAGTCATACCCTGTCTCCTGTGTCGGACATAGCTCCCTGACAGTTTCTTTTGAATCCAGTTTGTCTGCTGCTCCTGATTGGTGTTAGTTGCTGCTGCTTCTCTAGATATCATATCATTTGTTCAGTCAGTGCTATGTTGCATTTCTTCTTACTCCTCCTCCTCAGCTAAGAAAAGGAACATGAGTGTTGAAGTGGAAGTCTGCAGTGGGAGATGACCTTGAGGCTCATTGTTTTTATAACAGCAGAACAGATCTCATTTGTTATGTGCTACTGAAGTATGTGAACTGTAGGCGATGAACAGGCAGTGTCCCACTTACGGCTATTGTGAGCAGTGCAAGCTCATGTTCCTTTAGGAAAAGTGAAAATATCAAGAAAACATGACGAGATCTCTCAGAATTTCCTTCTTTTCAAAAATTCAGAGTTGCCTTTTAGCCCACTCTCTCTATTGCTTGAAATGCCCTTATATTTGTGAGGGGTGCTTTGTGCTTGGTGTGAACAACCAAACAGCCCTCTAGCTGATTTTACACTGCTGCCAGGGCAGGGAGAAAAAGATTCCATCCCAGTCTTGTCAGAAATGCTATTTTGAAACATTCTGCTTTTTCTTATTAGAAATAAGGTGGAGTCACTGTCCCTGGAGGTATTTAAGAGACTGGACATGGCACTTTGTGCCATGGTCTAGGTGACATGGTGGTGTCTGATCAAACTTTGTACTTGATGATCTCAGAGGTCTTTTCCAACCTTGTAGATTCTGTGATGCATAGTCCCAAGAGTTATCAGAGTGACCCATCTTTTAGAAGTCAGTTACAGTTTTTGAAACCCCCTGAAGATTCTTCCCAGGTGAGGTAAGTCCTGCAATTCCCATCAGTTTGCCTCTTTGTACAGATTTCAGTCTTTTGTAGATTTTACTTAGCTGTTTCTGCACTTATTTTGTGAGAGAACTGCTTTTCTCCAAGTGCTTGAACAGCGACTGTTTGGCTCTTTTGGTGAGGTCTGTGAAACACTGAAGCCCTTGTGCATGCAGTGGCAAAAGCCGTCTGCATGGAACCAAGAAGGATGGAATGTGGGCAGTGATAACTGGTCTGATGAACTTCTTGTTGACACGAAGTCCCTAGATACTCTGAAATAGTTTCTCTTCTGTAAAAGGAACACTGTTTTCATTAACAAACTTCCTGATGTGTCTTGCTCTGAGGGAACTTTTAGTAGCTATACGTTATGTACACATGTACATGCCTGTGCATAGAAATATAGTTACTGAATTTAAGGGACGAGCTATTACAGCTTTCCTTTTTAAGTGCTCACAAACGAGACTACGAAAATTTAAAAGCAGCTACAGTGAAGCTGTTGATTGACTAATATAGAATCACTCAAGCTATGTCTAACCATCTTGATCCATACTAACAAGACCAAGATGAAAGGTTAGTTTCTGCTCTTCTAGTAAATAGCCTTGCAAATGCCTTTTTTAAATTCTGTCATGCTGAATTACATGGCTCTTATCATTTGCAGATCTTTTTTGAAAGCAGCCTCAGGTTACATGTATATTGGATTACCGTGCATCAAAGAGATTAAAATAGGTGTGCTATAAAGATAAGGACTTTTTCGTATTCTACTTACAAAAAAAATTGTATTAAAAAGACCCGTTAGAGGAAAAAAAAAAAAAAAAAGGGCTCAGAGGAACCAAACTGAAAGAAGCAGCTCACAGAACACTGCAGAATGGCTGACAGATTCCTGACAATATTCACTGGTACTTTGTTTCCGGCTTTAATGTGTGTTTTATATCCTCGTGAAGAAGCATAAAGTTGGGCATTAACATGTGAGAACAGAAACTGCTTACACATTATTGACTCACTTTATAGTCTTTTGGAATTATAAAGAAAATCAGTTACTTTCAGGTGGTAATTTTGTAAGGCACTCCACACTGACAGAACCAAAAAGAATTTACTGGTAATCAAATGTAAAGTAACAACATGTGAAATTATTTAGGAATTTTAGAGGAAGAGTTGAGAATTCCTTTTTTTATCTTGGGGTATGGAAATTTGAAAGTTTCATTTGATCCCATTATCTATTAGCAATAAAAAGTCCACAACATGAAATGGTGAAGAAATATGTTGCTATTCATAAAAGCATTTCAAAGAGCTGTCTGCACACAGAAGGACCAAAACCAATTAGATCACTGAAAATGCAATTAAAATGTGAAAGAACAGTAAGTTCTTGAGGGGAATGTTTTTTGGAAATGTCATATACATGTGCCTGCCTCTTACTTGGGTTGATTGATGGAGAATCCAAGTTCTGAGAAAGGCTCTTGTGCTTCCTATCGATAATCATGGTCTTGACAACTGACAGACACCTGGGGTTAATTTGAGGAGCCTTGGAGGTGCAGTGTTTGGTGGAAAGGTTGGGCATTGAGTAACTCAACTTGCAAGATAAATAATACCATGAAACTGTGTGAGCTGTTTCCAGTATAACCCAAAACAGGGAACCTGCAATTCATTATATTCTCTAGATGATCTTAAAAGGGCTCATTTTGGGGGGTTTCTGAGTTATGCAATCTGATTTTACTGAGATGAAGTTGATCAGTAGTTATTTTTAAAACATGAACATCCAGATTATTAGAATATTTTTAGTTAGAACGTTATGAGAATAAAGTGTATTAGTCTATTTTACCATTGTTTTAAGCTACTAAAACAAAGCAAGCAGTATTAGAAGAAAATAGAATACAGCCAAGATGCTGGAAGGGAGAGGGATGGAGGTGTGGGGGTGGAGTTCATCTGGGGAGAACTGCATATATTATTCACCACATTTTGGGGGGAAAAAAAGAATATTTCGTTTTAATACCATAAGTGAAAAAGAGTGGGGAGCTGTACGCTCTGGTGGCCTGTTCAAGGGTACATGGAGTGGGAGAGAAGGAACTATCCCCATCCCTCCTGGTGAGCGTAACAGGGGAAGATCTCCCAGCCCAGTTCCTCTTGGTAGAACACATCTGGTGGAGACAGAAAAGTGTTCTCCCTCTGTTTGTGCACCAGTGGGGTCTGGCAACTTTAGAGCGCTCTCCCCCGTTCCACCCTGGCTTTGTAGGAGTGTGCTGCCTCTTCCTCCCCCCACCTGGGCTCTCTGCCTATCAAGTGCGCTTTGCTGTGTGGGTGTATCCATGTTTTGTACTATGCTGCTTCTTGTAGGTATTTCTGAGCCCAGCCTCAAGCTATAGGCTCATCCATGTAATTAAAATATCATTCAGAATGCACTTCAAGGCCAAGCACCTTATGGTGCTAGCAGTGATTAAGAATTCCCAGTACCAACTGATCAATTCTCCAAAATCAATTGATTTAGTGATGATTAACATATTGACTAGTCAGCTTTTCTAATGTAGGTATAATCTCAGAAACTGTCTGTGCCTCCCACACATCTGACCCTATGGTATAACACAGCAGAGGCAAAACACAACATTTGACTTTTTCTTAAGCCTACCATCATCACCTAAGGCTACAGATGGCACCTCTGGGCCCACCTCTCAGGGGCTCTCTCTAGTCCAGTTGGCTTTCTGAAACTTCTGACAAATTTACCCTTTGCTAGGGAAGTGGCCTGCCTGTGGGTAAAACTGGTGCTGGACTTTGTGCTGTTCTGCTGCTTTGGATGTGCTATTCCCAGAGAAATTTACAGAGGAACGCCTATTTATCAGGCAAATTGCACATTCTACATGAATTATTTTGCACTCACAAGCCAACAGATAATACAACTCTAACACAGAAAATACTTAAATATCTTTGCATACAGCAATTTCTTGCAACCTCATCACCTGCAGTATTCACAAGGTGGTTATCTTAAATTATCTAACAGCTAATAATTTTGAAATAATGATCTTAAGATCACTTAATTTTGCCTCCTTACTAGATGTGGTAAATTAGCCTTTGCAGCAACATTTGACATTAAATTTGACTCTATTTTTTGTAAAATAAAACAAAATTAATTTGATCAGGAGAATGAAACATTCTAAAATTCTCAAAAAAAAAGTAATCTTCACATTGATTTTTATGGGCAAAAAGAAATCTCAGCCAGTGTTGGTGATTCTTCATGTAAGGAAGTCCATGAAAAAGTCAATGAACTGGTCCTGAGCTATTGATAGATTTCATATGTATATAATGCTGTATTTTACACATGTGAATGAATGTCAATAATGTTTTCCATTAAGGGCAGACTAATTATAAAAAGAAAAGCAGGTGTTGTGGCTATTCTTAATGCCTAAAGAGTTACAGGTTTGGCAGTAAAAGGGGAGGACCTATTGCTCAATACTGAGGGTAAAGCTCTGCTTTCATAAATGATTGTAAGCATACTGAAATTCACATTGCTTAAAGCATCGGTGGTTCAGTAGCATTTTTTTAGAGCAGAATACCAAGGGATTAAAGTAAAAGAAAGGAGTTTTTATCATATCATAACTCTTTATGCTTTAATGCTTATTTCATTCAGGAAAAACATCAATGCTGATTTTTCATCTTCACTCTTCTCAGATGACTTTTGTCTTTATATGACTGAATTATATGTTCTCCTGAATAAATTCTGAATGGCTAGTTAGCAGGAAAATAAAGCAAACCTGAGCATTTTATAACCTTATATTAAGGACAAATTGCTAGGGGTTTTTTTTTGTGAATGCTATTTGTAGTAGATTTTAGTAAAACCAATCACACAGTGGAAGTGTGAAAACTTTGATTAAGAATTAATCTTTAGGAGTTCAGATGGCATTAAGTTATAACTTATTACTGAACAAACCGGCTCAATCTAATCTTCAGAATGGTGATGGTTTTCTTTCAAACCAAGAAAAAATCTCAGTAGATAATTAATTAATGGCAGATTTTGAGCTTCTCTAATTGGAAGAGCAAGGTTAAAAGATAATTTGGAACAAAGAAAACAGCAGAACAAAATGTAGGGTTTTTTCCCTTAGATTTGCCTGTCACAAAATGGGTTTTCAAAAAGCCGACAGCAACAGTAGAAATGGAATGTCTCAACAGGTACAAGTAGGTGCAAGAGTTTTGCTTAGAAAATATAAATCATCAGTTTTTTCTCAAGTTTCAAATAAATGCTGCAATTACTGAACTAGAAATAAAACTATGCTTTATATTTTGCTTAATTTAAAGCTGTAATTCTGACAATGATGGAACAGAAGCTGTAAACTGACATCTTATCTGGGATGTGGTTTAGTAGAAGGAGAAATTAAGTAGTTCAGTTCTGTGTTGCATTCAGTAATGAGTAGTACCCAGGTTCCTCAGTATGTTAAAAATCATTCCGTGTTTGCTGCAGAACAAAGATATTCTATTAGAAAATATATTTGATTTCTCAGTCCTTAAGATTTCGTGACCAGCCTTGAAATGCCAGCAAAGTTTTATGTCATAAAATTATTGTGAAGTCACTGACTTTGCTTGAAAGGTAGTAAATTTTAAGCTGCAGAACTGCTGAAATACTGACACTCAAGTAAGACTTGATCTGATGCCTACTGAGGACAAGAAGTGTGCTTGCTGTGGCTTCAGTGGGCATCGGATCAGCCACACTTTTCAGCCTTCCCCATCATGTGAATAGTGTAGTATATTGAAACCTTTCTAAATATTGATTAAATTCTTAATTGAGATTAAACATGGGTCATAAGCTTTCTTTCTTTGTTTTTTTCTGGGGGTTTTGTTGTTTGGGTTGGGATTTTGCGGGGGGCAGGTGTTCTATGCTTGTGTGTTTGGTTTGGGTTTTTTACAGAAAGCAACAAAATGTTACAGAGGTATTAGAAGGAATTTTAAAGTTAAGTGAGCAGCAGCTACCATAGTGTTGGCTGGAATAATATGGGGTACAGGAGCAGAAAAGCAGGCAAAAGTAGCACCTGCAGAGGTGCTGCAAAAGGCTTGACAAGAGGCAAATTGTGGGTGTCACTGGAAAATAAGAGAAAATAAACAAATGCAGGCAGAGAGAGAGTCATAAACGTCAAATCATCATGACGTTACCAGGAGAATACTTCTTTTTTTTTTTTTTCTGTGACAACAAATGGCTTTCAGGTGTCCTAGGTTTTGCCTGTATCATGAATGTAACATAGCAGAAAGTTACTTCAACCTCAGACAATAAATTATCGAAAAGAAAAACTATTTCCCCAAGAAGTTGTCAACAAGCACTTCAGGAAAATGTAGCACATGGAGGGGCTGAATGTAAGGATAAAAACCTGGAAGACCGAGTCACTGCTGTCAGCCCACTGACACTCTTTGGAGCCATGCTTAAGTGACGACATTATCTCCATGCTGTGTTATGAACAGACAAACCATACACTTGCTGTGTGCTGTTCATGAAACAGCAGCACAGGTCAATCTGAGGAGTCATCTTTTCAAGGGCTTTTAAACTTAGCCTGAACAACAAGCCACTCATGTGAAGCTTGTCTTTGTCCAAGTGATTATTTTTGCTTTCTCTTTTCACTTTCAACTTAAACATTACAACAGATACCTGATGCACTGGACTAATGGAATAAAACAATGGAGATAAATCATGGACTTGATTTACAGAGTTGCTGAGGTTTCACTCAGACCTGATGAACTGAGGAAGACAGAAACGAGACATCAGGTCACATGGTCCAGACTGGTCTCATACCTTTGAGCAAATTGTCAGAGCCCTAGACTGGTTAGAAAAGCTACACAAATGCTGTTCTGACAAATGATGCTTGGTACAGGACCTTATATTGTGTTGCAGAATGCGAGTACCTCTTTCTGTTCCCCCTCAATCCATTTCTAAGCAAAATGCTGCCAATACCTATGAAAGCCTATTCCTACATGGAAACAACTACTTCTTTTATTCTCATAAATGCTTTTTAGTTCTGATGTGGTTTGGATGAACACAAACCCTTTTTTTTTTAATGGTTTAAATTGGGTCTGTGGTGAAAAATTAATTCATTTTCTTATTGAATGAAATATTCATTGAATATTCCGTGCAATACTTGATTTCCTCCCTCCCATGTGCTCCTGAAGGCTGTTGGGCTGTGAGAACGTCTGGCAAAGAGGACCGGACATAACTTCCCTTTCAGCAGTTGAATCGGGATGATGCCCTCTCCCTAGGGAGTAGAGTGTGCTATTTTAAACATCTCAGAGGTGATAGAAGTTGGTCTGGGTGTTGCAATTACATATAGCTCAAACTAACCAAATGAGCATGCAGGGCTCTTTTTTACAGCTTATGAAAGAAAACAATAGTGTGCAAATGAAATCTATTGATAACATAATTTGTTAGGCCTGAAAAGCAACAAATGAGCTATAATAATGCAAAGTGCAAACCTATGCACTTAAGTAAAAGCAAAAATTTCAGCACTAAAACAGGAATTCTTCAGCTGAGAAGGCCAGAGGAACAGAAGGCCCTTGGAGCATTAATTAATTGGAGATTGGCTGGGGGCCAGCTGTAAGTTGCAACTGTGAAAAACACAGATGTATCAGCTGAACTTCTTTCAGCTGAGGTAAAGACAAATCTTCTCTGGAGTAGCAGACACTCATATAGTTGAGCATATTTGAAAGAGATGGAACAGGTGCAACAAAGTTCTGAGAGTGATGTCAGTGAGGGTCTGAAGAGTCCCTGCTGGACTCCAGAAAGGAAAGGAGGAAAAAAAACCCCCGTTTTTGGATTACAAACCTGCCTGTAAGGACTTTCCCAAGCAACAGCACAGTACTTTGCAACAGGAATGGTCTTGTTGGGATTAGAGTGTGGAAATTTGCTTTCAGCTTCTCCTACTGCTTGATCTAGGGTTGAGGGACTGTAGCTTTTCCCATCATGTGAATTCCATCAGTCAGGAGAGAAAAGTTCAGCTTCCATGTTAATATCTGCAATATCTGCCTTGTAGCAGCTATTTAAGATCCTTGTGGGGATATTAAACTCAACAAGAGCTGAGCATAGATCACTGTCCAGTGATCAAACCAGAAGAATGAAAAGGCAGACAAGGAATAACTGCAGAAAACAAACAAACAAACAAAAAAACCCAACTGAAAATACCCAAAGCCAAAAAGTGTTAGTGCACTGATCAGTGTACATTTACATATATATAACTATTTTAAATTATGTATATGCTCACATGGTAAATGCTGCCTGAAAATCTGAATTTCCTGAGACTCCTCCATGAGGGAGGGCATGATATGCTATAGTAGGAGTTTCCACTGAACAGTACTCAAAAGTCTTTTGAGTCATGTAGACATAATTTACCGGAATTTATAAGTTTTTATCACATGTATAAACAATATTTGATTTTTTCTGTAATTAAAAAAAACTTAATCTTTCCTATAAGCAGCGCATGAAATGCCCTGGGACAGGCATACTTCAGTTTTATAACAACGTTCCTGTAAGCTTTATGCAAAGTGGTAATTTCAAGCAGCTCCAGGTCTGAGATTAAATGATGCCTGGTAATTAACTACCATCTTTGTTGGACTAGCTTTAGATACACTTTTCAGAATTAGTCAAAAAGCTAGAGATGTTCTCTCCCGTGGTTGTGTTCAGTACAGTATCTAAACTGTCGATGTTAGTGCTTCAGTAGAGCAAAATAGATAATTGATTTACTGAGCTATTAAAATGCATGGATTATGCACAACAGTAAGGATAAAGATTTGCAAAGTATAGATCAAAAAAAATCTGTTGCCTTCAGAATCAAATACAGTCTATAATGCATAGAAATAGTCTTCAGTGGAGCTAAGAATTTCAAAGATGTTGAAAGTACAGATTTCTATAAAGTACTTGGGACAGGGACTTCCCCCCCCCCCCTTCCTCCCGTGCTTTGAACAACCAAGTTCTGAAATTTAATTTTTAGATCAGTGGAAATCTATTATAGGTGTCAAACTGTATAGGACATTTAATCAGATAACTTTTGCAATCCCATTACAAGCTGCCCTATGCCAGATGCTGTATTTTCTCTTTGAGTGAGAAGCAGAAAATGTCCGTGTCGGATGACAGACACAATGAGAGTTTCAGAGCATAGAAGTCCCAACAGTCCTATAGCAATATTTGGAACATTCAAGTGTCTTGCACTTTAACACTCAAGTTAATTATGGAAAATAATGGTATCACCAGAAATCTATTTGTTTTGGGTATATCCATGTGGGAAACTGAAATTCCCTCTGAAGATGGTGATAGTAGCAAATTACATAAAATCTCCATCTGAAAAACTCTAAGCAGGTATCTTGTTGCCTTTGTTGCTAAGCTACTGTTGGGCCTTTTCAGGAGAGCAGTGTTAGTTGGGAATATTAGAATTACACATTCCAATTTTCAGGGGAGAACAATGCTTTCATTAGTTAGGAAGGCTTATTTTAATTCAGTTGTGGAGGCACCCCATGCTACAGACAGTAAGTTGTGTTTCTCCCACCTCCTCAAGGGTGAGGTCAGCTGGGTGGCTTCAGTTCAAGCACTGTTCCCCCCTGAAATCTGTACAGTGATTGCTGATAGCAGTAGGAGTTCAGTGATGATTATAAGCATTTCTGTTTTGTTTCCTCCTGGGATGCCTAAGAAGTACCTATCTATGTATTTGTGTCTCCAGAAGCTTTATTAATACAGAATGCTTGTCCATTTTAGCGTGTACACAGAACACTGGAAAAAGTAGATTTTAAGGGTGGAGGCATTGCAAATGCTTTCAACAGGCTGCCCTCAGCTATTTTATCAAACCTAAATAAATACTTATGTGTCCCCTCCATGACTGGTTGCTTGCAGTCTGAATAAGAAAGTGTTGGCATGCGGAAGAGTATGATGGTAATACAGTGGTGCTTCCTAAGCCCTTATTTTGAGATTTGGGGGNGTCACTTAGTGGTGAGGGTGGGCGGGGGGGGGGGGGCGGATGTGCTTCCACTTGTTCAAGAGATTTGACTTTTTTGGTTTATTTTTGAAATGTGTAGTAAAATTACCCCTAGGTACCCTATGCCGTGACTCGCTGGTTCTGTTACAAAATATTTTCTAAGTGAATGTTTTCTGCCATATTAGAACAGCCCATGTCTCTCTCCCTACTGTACAGGTTATCTGGCATTTCACATAAGGAAGGTACTGCACCTAGGTAGCTGCTGTGAAATAAATATCTCACTTCAAGTCATTCTGTACAAGTGTCCTTCCAAGGGGAAGATCAAAAATGGATGTTCTTTGTTTTTCTTTAAAATAAATTTTACCTACCTGTCCATCAAGTATCTTATTTTATCAATTTCTTTGTTTTGTATAGTGCAAAACAGTGACTTTTATCTATAAACCCCTGTGCTCTGGGGATTCAGGTTGTTTTGATGACTCTCTGTCTCCCTGTTTTTTAAAGAGCTTTTGTTTTATTTATATGTATGCACTTGGAGGCATTTTTGAAGTAGCATATCATAGATAAAATCATAAACATTTTATAGATTGATATATTAAAACACAGCAAGTGTGTGCAAATCTAAGCTTGCTACTTATTTTCATAATCAGTCTTGATTTCTTCACTGACCCTCATTTTCTCCCAGTAACGTGTCAAGAAGGGGCAGCAATTTTTCAAACCATATGAGTACTGACAAGCATTACTGTCAGAATTACTAACTATGAAAGAAATATTTATATAACTGATTGTAAAATGCTCAGTAAGGCTGAGTATTGCTATGTTGTCTTGTTTGCATAGTTTTCTTTATTACCTCAATGTCTTTCCATTATTAGCATTCTTTATGTACGCTATCTTTATGTTCTTTATTTATAGTTAAATTAGAATATTCTCATGAAGCCCAAATTATTCTGAGATTATAGTCTCTGTCAATGGTGACTTTTTATTTCTTCTTTTGTCTTTCCCTTGATCTTTTTGAACAGTACAATTGAAATTATCCTCTCTAATTTTGGTACAATAAATCATGAGAGTTCAAATTACCTAAGGTCAAAAACCTTTTTCCAGGAGGACTTGCATACTAAATGTATCGAGAAACCCATTGCAACTCTTAAAAGGCAAAGTGATGAATAAGTTATCAAAGGAAGTTTTAACAGAAGTGGACGTAATATATATCCCAAAGGAAGCTATTATGAGCCCATTAATATCACAAGCCAAAGTTTTACTTACTGAATATAATCTAAATTGCATTGAACTCCCCAACCATCAAGGGAAATACTCAATTGCTGTGGTCTTGTGGTTGATTCATTCCTTTGATTTCTTCAAATATCTTTCTTCCTCTCCTCTTTGTTTACATGAGCAGTTCAAATTCAATTCAGTAAACCACAGTGCTTTGGAAAGTCATTGTTCATGACAGGATGATGTTCCTTGATGTTTGTGAATAATAGAGGAAATTTCCTTGATCATCCAAACATGATGCCTCCAAACCTTAGGGTACTGGGACTTGAGCCACACAATGCTCTGTGTGCAGTGTTCTTTTAGACCCTCTGAGCACATCAGGTTTCGGATGCACAAAAGGCTGGGAGCATCATGGCCAGCACACTGCTGAGGTAAGTGCTGCTCAGCTTTGCTGGAATTGGTATTCTCAAGCTGAAGGTGTGCTTGGGCAGTCTGGGAAAAATGCCCAAAGGACCTCACCTACCTATGAGCAAGAAATGGTGGTTAAAGGGGTCATTTCTCTGTTGTGCAAACCGTTTGTAAATGCTGAGTGCTAAGGTGCTGTGGGTGCCAAAGTGTCTTTGTCAGGCAGAAGAGGAAGCCTGGTTTGTGTATGCCGGGGCTGGTGTGGCTCTGTGTGTCTGTGCCCTCTGCAGAAGCATCTCCTGAAGGAGCACCTGTCTCTGTGCCCCTCTGGGGGGAGGCTGGCCCCAGCTGAAGGTGCTGCCTGAACCAGCAGTGGCACCTCTTTCCTGGCAATGACCAGGCCAGGGTCGTCAAGGGCACCACTCTCTGCATCCAGCTCAAGGACCTGCACATGCAGCATCTCCAGAGATTCTGGTAGGGCAGTGGTGCCCTTACCCTGCTTTGCAAGCCAGGGCTGCGTGGCTGAGGGTGGTCGTGCTGGGTGGCACAGCTTGCCCCAGCCCTCACCCCACACGTGCAGCACATCTATCACCAATCATGCAGCCTCACCAATGGCCCTGTGCTGTCACTTCATCTGTCATTCCCCACAAAACGTCCTTGCTGATGATGGCTGTGGTCTGCTGTACTGCCCTGGCAGCTGGATGATGTCATGGCTGAATATGACTCCATTGCTGCTCTTCCCTTTCCCCTTCTCCCACCTTCCCAGTGGATAATGGCACGGGGCTGTTTTGTCAGGAGCTGCCTCACGTGAGCACAGCCCCGTGCTGGGCCTTGCCCAGCCCTGCTACAGGCAGTTTTATGGCGCGTGGCCTTGTTTTCTCATCCTTTCTCGTAGAGAGGTTAGCTCATCCTCGAGACTTAAATGCTTCCCCAGAATAGATATCGTGCTGCAGATAACTACTAACAGCATGGATTTAACCTCGAAATAGATAACTGCCTGTTCTCACAAAACCACAAAAAGGCATGCTGTTTAAGGACAGGATTTCTTTCTGTTTGGGAGAATGAGACATAGTTCTGGTATATTTAAGGAAAATGTCTCGGTCAAAGAAGTTTGTCTTTGGAGTGAACTGTCTCCAGAAGGCAGTAGAACAGGGGCAGGACTGCAGGCCTGCACTTCCCCCTGCCAGGGGGTTAAAAGTTCTGGCACTTTGCATGAATTTGCTTCTACAGTTGGTCTCTTGTATTCTTCTCACACAGGAATTTTTTTTGTAAAAGAAAAGGATATTAGGTAACTCGAGCACATTAAAATTCCTCATGGCACGTGAATGTATTCTTTCAGTTATTTCTTATTTATACACTGCTTGTTTGTGTGCCCTTGGGGTGCTGAGCAGTGTGCAAGCACTGCAAAGCACACCAGCTACTGAAGGTGACCAGTCTCTGCCTTCTCCTTGCTGGGAGCTGAGTCAGAGAACAGGCTCACCGAGGGAATGTCGCAGCCTTCAGCAGTCCCCATTTCATCAGTACCAAATATTTTTCACTCACAACTTGTCTTTTATATAAAAGGATGAACATGGACTAAATATGAAGCAAAGAAATTTGAACCTTCATGCTTTGCTCAGGCCTGGTCCCAGCACCCAGAGGGTATCTTGGGACAGTAGATAATGATCACTAAATGGTGTTATCTCTTAGCAGGGAAGCAAGTTTATGCCATTTCTACTCCGTGAGGGAAGGTTTGAAGTTACTTTTCTTTTTCCATAATACAGAGCTAAATATAAGCTATATATTTTATTTTACTATTTTTTTAACCAACCCCATCTGAAATATTTATTAGTGCCTAAATTACATTTTGGTTGGCCATTAGCCCCACTTCCCCTTTCCCGCTCACCAAATTAAAACATTATCCTAAGATACATAAGAAAAAAATCAATTAAATAGGATGAATTCTCCGATAATCCCATCCCTACAGTAGGAAGAACAAAGCTGAGCACTGAGACAGTTTTGTAACAATTACCTTCAGTCAGACAAAAGCTTTTGAAGGATTCTACTTCTTTATTTATTCTTTCTGTTATGGCTTTTTAGAGTGGTGCATTCAACAATCGATTGTACAGTACATACCAAATAGCCAAGCATCCCTAGTAGGTACTTATTATGTATGCCCTTCACATTTTCTGGCAGCTTCAGTTCTATGACTCATTTTATCATGAGCTTCCACTTTGATGGCCTTTAAACTATCTATCCATGACTGTTAAAATGACTACAAAGTTTGAAATCCTTTCCTGGCACAACTTAATTCTATAACCCAATTAAATCAGATGGTGTGAGCTGTTTCTCGAGCATTTTTACTTGTATCTCTTATTGCTCTATCATCAGCTTTTCAAATCCTAGAGTTTGAAGATTGTTAAAGTTCCTCTTTCCTGTGTTATTATGGAATGCAGCTGAAGCCACTTTGTTATGAAAGTGTTTTTGATAAGCACTTAATGGTTAAAAGACTTAAAATAGAATTTTCAATTTGTTCATGAAAAACATTGAATATATTTTGGAATATGCATCAGATTCTTATGAGCAGGGCTAGATTAGATTAACATATCCCGCTGGGCCAGGTATGGGCTCTGAAATGCCTGTTTATACTTGCTGTTGCTTTTCCAGAGAGAATCCTGCTTATAATTTTTCTTTGCGGTGTGTCTGCGTAGAATAAGAGTGTCCAGTGTGACATTATTCTGTGTTGTTGTAGTAGAAGGTGGCACACATCTCTCTAGTTTCCATTAAAATGGTCATGCTGAACAGAGTGACCATCTCCCTGCACTTCAGGGACATCTTCATTCCATTTACATTTGATTCCTATGGAGGAACCTGCTCCTGCCCGCTGCGGGAAGCTGCAAGCCAGGTCTGCCCGCGTGTGACAGTTCTGCATTTCAGTTGCAGCTCTCCAGCCATAGGATCCCAGGGAGGCAGGAGGAGATGGATTTATTTAGTTTATTGGTTATACTTAGGCAAATGTGAAAGCAGGTTAACTTTTGCCATTCACTTCACAGCAGGGAGCGACAGCTGTGCCTCCCTCGTATTCTGCTGCTCCATCTTCTGTCTTAAGCACCGCCAAGCTGACTGGTGTTCTGAAGGGTTTCTGAATCACAGATTTGATTTAATCAATATTTGATCTAGACAGTAGAAGAAATAACTTTGATATAATTTTGAAAATTTTTCTTACTATGTCTTGATAATCTCAAGCAATACATATTTCAGTACTAAGAGAAGTTGCAAATATATGTGATGGTTCTGAGAAGACATCAATTTAAGATTGCCATTAACTCCTTTTTTTCCTCCAAGAGGTGAGTAGTGACATCAAGTTGACTTATACCAGCTGAAAGAAGGAGCTAGTGTCAGAGCCAAAGTATCATTATTAATAATCCCAGGCGCTCATACGTTTAATTGGAGCACAGCATTTTCTTGTTCAGTCTTTAGTGCTAGGGGAAATAATTGACTGAATACTTGTCTTCCTTGATTGTGTTTGAGCATCATCTCAGATTATAAAACTTTAAACTCTTCAGGAGTTATGATGTATTTCTCTGTTCAACCATCAGGAACTATGGAGTTTTTAATTGACAGTATTGGACAGAATCACAGTGCTGAAGAGAGATTTGAGGGATGTCACTCTTCACTAGTATTTTCTATTAGTTCAGTTTCTAATGTGTAACACTTTTTTGAAGAGTTACTAATGAAATACAAGTGTGGAGGCCAGATTGTCACCTTATTCTCCTGCTGAGTTCATGACGTTCATAGGAATCAGGGTGTGTTTGTACTTCTGTGTTTCCAGATTGGAATTTATATACATTTAGATAAACCATTTAGAAGTCAGCCAACTTTATGTAACAAACAAAACTTTTCTGAAATAAAAACAGCTTTATGCTAAAAGCTTTTTTTTTTCCTCTTTTTGCTAAAATGAAGTTAAAATTATTTATGATCAGGACTCTTTTCTGAAAGGTGACTAACAACAGGAACAGAACATTTGGAATAACAGAGGATGTACCTGTAGTTTTAAATGTAAAGTATATTTTATCTTTAAGACAGAGAATTCTGAAGGAGATAAAATACTTATTATTTAAAAATAATCAAATAATCATATTTTGAAATCTCTGCATGCTTAGGATTTTCACATAGAAAGGGTTAGTGGAGTTTTTCATTAACACACAAGGAATTTATGTGTTCTTTAATGTGTTAATATTAATCAGGGACACCCAAAAAATTCTCCTATGGTATTGAGTGAATCTCATGGACTATAAACCACCAATGACATTTTTATACAAGTGGAAATGCAAAAGTATCTTTTTAGAGACCTGGACATTTGAAGTGAGAATGCTACATTAGGTGTTTATGATGCATGGCCAATAATACAATTTAAGGTACGGTTTTCTCATGATTCAAAAAGCTGGTGAGATATGGCAATCTTTTTTGTTGTTGTTGTTGTTATTCCAATTGTAAGTAAATGTAACATTATACATGTAAGAAATAAACAGTCATTTATTAAATTATCTAATTGCAAACTAATTTGTTGTGTACTTAAGACATTTTAAGGACAAGTACATAAATTCTCTCAGTAAATGAAGCAAAGCAATTTTATTGTCTCCCTAAGGCTGATACAAGCCACTGGAAATAGTGAAGTCTTGTCTTTGGTCATGCTTTGTGCAAATAAATATATAAAATATCATCTCCTAAATATGTATGAGTAACATAGTGCAGCACTTGATAGGATGATGAACATAAAGATGTCAAAGAACAGCTAAGTCTAACAGAGAAAAACAACTAAAAATTACCAGTAAGTGTTAGTGCCAAAAATACAATTTAGGCCTTCTTTGGGTTTTTAAAGAGACAGGAGTTTTTAATGTTCCACTGAACACTTGTGCAAAAAGGCATCAATTAAGACACAAGTCTGGCAAGTGCCTTATCTAATCCAAACTCTTGACTGTTTCCCTGCCAGGCTCTTGGGGCTCAGTGCCTTACATGTCTTATCTTGGCCATGCTGAGCATCTTTCTGCCTTCCACTCCCAGATGTACCTGGTGACTTTAAAAAACAGAGAACTATTATTTATGCAACAATAAATCCAGAGGCTTAGACTAAGTTCAAGGTCCACTGTCTCAGGCAGGTCTGGGCACCCGATGGGGATGCTGAACATGATGTAGTGCAGTCCTATGCAGAGGGACCTGAGAAGCATTTTTACCACAGGGTTGCCAGGTATTTCAGTTTTATAGCCTTTTCATCCTGTGGCATCGAAACCTGTTCATAAGGGAATTATGATGTTACTTTAAAAGTATTAGGACAGTTAATCTGTTAGAAGTTTAGTTGTAGTTAAATTACTATTCATCTAAAATGAATATATTTTTTCTTCCTGGTTTAATTAAAAGCCTGCTATACAGGACTGCTAGTTACCCTACAATTAAATTCCTTTCAGTTTGATCTCTCTCAATTGGGGACTTCTTATCTGAATTCCAGATTTCTGTATGCCTTCAGAATACATTTAGTACTAAATATAGAACAGGGTCATGATCAGACTTGGCTGGTCTTTAACATTTTCAAAAAGATTTTTCAGAAGGCTGGAATTGTTAGATGTAGCTTGATAATTCTGCTTTTTCTCTGAGATGAATAAAGCTAGCTCTTAAAAAGTATGACACAATCTAATCTTTGATGTCCCTTAACTCCAAAGAAAATGAAATCTTTCCGGAGGGAGGTCCAAAGAAACTCCAGAAAGAATTTGGAAGACCTTTGAAAATGATAACCAGCTGGTTGTGAAGCAGCAGGCTGCTACTACATGAAAGTTCTGCAAAGCTAATAATAACTTGGAAATAATGGCTAGTGAGCTTATGCTTTCAGAATATCTGGCTCAGTACATCCCCTTCATCTGAAACCCAAGTATTTCAGCTCAGAGACCACCTGTGCAAATCATCCAGAATGGGAGGTATAGAAACACATCACGTAACGTGTTCCTCACACTAAATAACCCCAGCTACCATTTTTTTGGGTGAAAGGCTTTTGACATACAGTATATGTCTATATTCTTGTTTAAAAAGAACTATATACATACACACAGAAAGTTATTTCTCTCTTTTCTCCAACACATGGAAAGATATATAGCTTTTAAAATGATATTTTGACTGAGTATACTTAGAAAATTATATGCTTTATTTAAATGTTTGCTGTGGTGGTACTTTGGCTCAGACGGGACACAGGTGTGGGTAGATGTATTTAAGACCTCAAAGCTTACATCAGTGCTGAATAATTCAATCTTTATTGCATTACCCATGTGAAATAGATTACTGCTAAATGCTATTCCATACACTGGATCTTCCAGCCTCAGAGAGCCTTAGGTTACGTGTGCACTGTGTAACATTCATACTATGGAGACAGAAAGATCTGCCTTCAATTAGGTCAGAAAGCTGTATCATACAGACCCGATTAGGTCTTACCTATCCATACTGATAAATATCCCAGAAGGAGGGAGCTTCTTCCATTTTTAATTAGTCCTTTTTACTATAAAACAGGTTTATCTTCTTTACACAGTGTTCAGATGTATCACATAGCTCAATACACCTGTAATATCCAAGCTTGTTAGTTTGCCCCAGTGGTGACTTAGTAAATACAAAGGAAAACCCGGAGTAATTAATACAAATGGAGCTGGCTTTACTGTGCATCTTTAAATGCATTGTGACACTTAATTTCTCTGATTGCACTGACGTCTCTCATTCTGTACTGAAATGCGTGTGAGAGCTTGGCCTGTCACTGTTGAAGAGGTGAGTTTGTCAGACAGGGGAAGGCTAATCTGGAAAGCTCAGGACTTGTTTTTCCTTGCTAACCAACCAGTTAGAGGTATGCAGGTATTCTTTTGGACTGGATGTATCACCCCTAACGTTTATTTTGGGCTGTCTTCTGAGGAGGATGCCTCACTTTGAAACTAGTGATGTTGGACAATGTGTCAGGAATGAGCCTCTCACCAGATCCTAAGCAAGGTCTCATCCCACTGCTGTCCCCAGAAAACAGGAGGGGATGAGAGAACAAGCAGTTTCAATTTACAACTCTGCTACCAGCATAAGCTGTGTTATATGGGTGCTTTGCCTGACAGGCAATGTCCTTGTAAAGGCGCCAGAACTCTTGGCTTCAACATCTCAGCCCTTTCACTGTATAAATGGTGCCACAAAAGCTACTGGGCTGAGTGCTTGAAAACTTAACAGGTATTTTGGTAAATTAAAGTTGTAAGGAGAAAAGTTTCCTGATGTGGCGACTCAGCACTGAGAAAATGTGAGCAGACTAGCATGCATTGTAAAATGCTTTGAAATAAGCAACTGAATAATAAATGCCTAAGGATGTAAAGAGACAAAGGAGAAGGGGGAAAAAAGAGAGAATGAGCAACTGAATAATAAGTACGAAATAGAAGAGATCTAAAGGGAAAAAAGATATGAACACAAAGATAAATGCATTTGTGAAACAGAGAACGCAGAAAGAAGAGTGAGAACTGATTTCTCACAGAATTAGAGTCCATCAGAGCCATAATCTCAAACCAAGGTACCCAGAATTTTACATCTAAACCTAAGTGTCAACACTAAAATCAGTGATCTGAGTTCAAAAGCAATACAGGTCTCACTGGCATAAATCGATGCAGCACTGAGGTTAGGGGAGACCTTATTTCTCCTTACTACTACCTGCAAGAAGGCTGTAGCAAGGTGGAGATGGGGCTCCTCTTCTAGGAAATTAGCAACAGGACAAGAGGTAATGGCCTCAAGCTGTGCCAGGGGAGGCTCAGGTTGGATATCAGGGAGAATTTCTTCACTGAAAGGCTGGTTAATCATCGGAATGGGCTGCCCAGGGGGCTGGTGGAATCACCAACCCTGGAAGCATTCAAGAAAAAACTGGACCATAGTGCCATGGGCCAGCTGACAAAGTGGCATTCTCTCAAAGGCTGGACTCGATGATCTTGGAGGTCTTTTCCAGTCTTAATTATTCTATGATTTTGGTAAACAAATAGATCTGTGTGTTTGAAAGAAAATGAAAATATGTAAAGCAATTTAACCACTCAAGTGAAAGCTGACAGTTTGGAACAGGAACACAAGGATTGTTTTGTTAACTTTAAATGGCCTCTTACTTCCAAAGGCTTTATCCTTTCTTTTGAAAGGCAAAATAGACAGACCTCTGTTGCTGTCTCCAGGAATATTCGTTAAGCTTGCCCTCATTCTCCACCATTTGTTGCTGTCAGAAGTAACCTTCCAGAGACAGTTTTTGCCCATGGAGAAGAAATAAGGAATGGTCTATTGCTTATGGCATTTCAGAGGTGTTTACTCTTCCCCAGCCCTGCTGGCTGCCAGGCTGGCTGCAAAGACAAGGCTCATGGGAAAACTGCAGTGTAAAACTGGAATCACAGGGGCGGGGGAAACATTTGGGGCCAACAGGGACACAGAACCTGGGTACATTAGCATAACAAAGCAGAGATTCCCACCTTGTGGCCTGGACTATGCCCCCCTCAGGGTCCCATCCTCCCAGGGGGAGGGGGTGGCCCCACAGGGGAGGAACCCCCACAGACCTCTTTTTATAATATGATATCTGTACATATAAGGTAGGTTTTTTAGAGATATTGAATACCTCTGAAATCCATCATTATTGAATTAGAAGAGCTAAAAGTAATCAGTATAAGGAGAACTAATCTTGCTTTCAGAACAGTCAAAGAAAGTGTTTCCACATATGCATGTTGTATAAATTGTCAGTCTTACTAGGGGAATTAAAACACGGTGGGAAATATGTTTATTCACTGTGCAAATGCTCTAGCAGGAGGAAGACAGAATTGTTTTAAGAAATGTTTGTTTATTTCTTCAGTCATGAATATGAGACAAAACATTAATTGGGTTTTCACTAAATTGAACTCAGGTTTGCCACATGTATTTTCCGTATTTACAAATGTGCCTGCAGAAATATTAGACGGATGTGGCAGAAAGCCAGGCAGGATGAAGCTGCAAAAAAATTCGAGAGAAGCACTAGGATTAAGCAGCTTTAATTATAGCACTATTTGCTTTGTTCCACTAGGATCCTTAATCAAAACAAAACGCTTTTTTCCCTTGATCCTTCATTGTTATTGCATGCACACATACATGTGCAACAGTTAATTAGTGTAAAAGCGCAGAGCTCGTTTCCTCCCAGTCTTATCTTTGATTGTGATTAATGAAGAATAAAAAATAATGTGCCTGTTAAAGTAGGAAACATCTTTATATACTTAAAGCAAAATCAAAGTTGCATGTATGTGCTTTACAGCACATCTTCAATGTCTTCTCTTTCAGAAGCAGTCTCTCTGTAGCAGTTTTTTACCAGCTTGGAATGTACTCTGGCAACAAATGCTTGAAAGAAGTACTTCTGGACTTCAGTCAGGCTTTTGATATGCTATCACCTGGGAAATCATGCACATGGAATAAAATGAGGACCAGGAGGAAAAATCTAATGTGACTAAAGTGCTGCTTGGAGAGGAGATGATGAGGTATATAGAGGGGTACTTACCAAAGAGGATGAGTTCCCTAAAGATCTGTATTGGAGTGGTCCAAAGAAGTAATAAAATAGTGTGGTGATGAAACCACACTAGTCTGGGGGAAAATAGCAAGCTGGAAGGCTTTATTGGGATATTATACATGAAAAAAAAAATTTTTGTTTAGGGAAATTATAAACGGAAAGGTAACTGTATTAACACCAGTTATTAATGCACATTCAAGATTTAATCACGAGCTCTTCAACTGTACAACAAAGAGTTTTACAAACTGGAGGTTCTCATTGTTTGATGATGAGTAGTTTATCTGAATGAATATTTATGCATCCCAGATGATTGGGAATCATGAGTGTGCCAAGGGCTTCAACGAACGCACTGTGGCCTAATTGTGTGTCGGAGAATCTGGTTTGAGTAGGTGTGTATGGAACTAAAGCTATGCATGTCCAAAGCTCCATTAAGTTCTTCCCTGAAATCCTGTATTTGGTTCTTGAAAACCGGCTTCAGACTAGAGTGGAGGGGAGCTGTGGTATCTAACAGGGGTTGCAGGAATACTGGCAGCAGCTTGCATGGAGTGGTGGCTCCATAAGGAGCTGGTGGCCACGGAGCCCAGCAGGGAGTGCAGCCCTGCCAGCTCTGCCCCGGAAGCTGTGCAGTGCCCTGTCCCAGCAGTGGTACACACAGAGAAACGCAGTGCTCAGCTTACTCTCCAAACTGTAGTGGAAAGTCAAGGTGTTACTAACTAACATGGTAACTAACTGGATTTGTTTCAAAAATTGGCTTCTGATAGAGACTTGTACTCAGGTTTAATGTTCTGCTGTGGAGGGGACTCAAGGGTTTCCCCACTGTTTGATTTGCTCTAGAAGGGGCTTCACTGCCCCAAAACCCAGCCCATTCCCTGTGCTGCGTGGAGTGGTTTTTGCAATTCTGGTGCCTGTCAGGAGGGATCAGCAAGTGAAAGTGTCTTTTCAGGTACCATCTGTACTCATCTATGCCTCAAATATATTCAGCTCAGCTCAGTGTTTTACCTAAAGAGGGTTAAATAAAAAGAACTATTTGGTATTGTATTTATAATAATGAATGGCTTGGTGCTGCATTAAACAGAGACTCCTTGGGCAGAACATCTTTGTTTCAGATGATTTTTGTTGTAGTTTTGGTTAGCGTTGCTTATCTGCTGGTGCAGTGCTCTTTCACCTTTTAGGATTGAATCTGTCATGCCTATTAACTGTCCCTTGATACAGTTTTGTGTGTCATAAAGGGCCTTGAAACTGAATTTAATGTACTTGAGAATAATCTCGATTCTTTCAACCCCCTTGTGTGCAATTTAAGGAAACAATGGTATCAGTTAAAAATTTAGAGGAGAAAAGCAGTGGATTTACAATCCCTGGGAGAAGGTTGTAAACTCTTACTGGGGTGCTTATAAAAGGACATTATCACATTTGAAAAGCAGAGGCAGTAGAAAACAACTGTCAGAGCTGTAACCTTCAGGCTGCATTTTCTCCTTGAGGAAATCAGTTTTGTATAACCTTTTTTTTTTTTTGCAAGAAACTGCTTTTTCTTTCATGTTTGACTTTTTAAAATTATCATTTCAGATGTGGTGGTGGTGCAGTAGAGCAAACACTAATAGCTTTGCAAATGGTAATCCTAACCCTGCACCGATTGGCACCCAGTGATATTGAGTTTTTGATAGGTAGAGAGAGAGAACCAGAAATACTTCTAACAGCATGTGAATGCTTTATGGTTTTAGGCTAGGATAGTTGAATATGCGTGAGCCTCAGCTAGTTCTGCCGTGGCTGGAAGGCAGCATAACTGCATTGCATAGCCTTTCCTAAGATAAATTAATTGTCAATCTCCAGCAAGTTTTTAGTGGCCTCGCTTCTGCATTGCAAAAAAGGAAATGATAATAATTCCCACTTTTTTTGGTGACGTTAGAAGGAAAACTAAGCAGGAATGAGACAGGAAGACTGAGCTATCCAGTGATGTGGCTTTTTCAGGCTGTGAGTGCTGGTAATAAGGCCCAAATCAAGCCCCAGAGAGGGATGGTTGGTAGAAATATAATATCTATAATACGCAGACAGAACTACTACTAACACTAATATTGATGCAAAATAGATTCTGATGAAGGACAGAAACACCACTCATCTGTGTAGCTACCTGTTTCCAAATTTTAGCGGCCATTACTCTCCCTTTTGTCTGGGCACTCACTTTTAGGCATTCATGTAATTACCTCACTTTTAGGCATTCATGTAATTACCATTATTGGAGTATTTTATGCTCTATTACCAAAATATATTGGAAAGATATCTGACAATAAATAGAGCATAATACTGGAGATAATCAGGTGTAATTGAAATCCATCTCTGTAACAATATTGAGAGAAAAGCAGTTGTAGCTTCAAAACTCTTCGGAACTTGTAGAGCTTCCTGTGATTCCAATTTAGAAAATAAAAGGGATTCGGTGGAAAATAAAAAAAGTTTTAAAAACTGCTTAATTATGCTGTAAAATAGTTGTAAATAACCTGAAATATGTATAGAGTTACTAACTGAAAATTAAAGAATGCAAACATTTGCCAATAAAAACCTTGGTTTTGCTTATAATTATACAGAAATACAGGAAAGGGTGTCTGCCCAGATACCTCATTATCTGCATGATATGGTATTGTTAAATTATTTGACTAAAACAGTCAGTGTGACAAGAGAAAGGATTCTCATTAGTACTTTTCTATCATATTTAGGAAGAATCCTGAGATTAAAAATTTTATGTGTGATCCAGAAAAAGATTGTATTCTCACCAGTAATTAAAATATCTCTTCAGGTTTTCTGGTCTTCTAATGGTCTAATATTGAAATTCCAGCTGTGTGAAAGGCTTGTATCACTTTGTAACTCTGACTTGAAAGAACTCAACATTTTTAATGTTCAAAAAATAATAGGCTTTCCCTGAAGAAACCGTTAAGTACCTTTCCTCTGTATGTTTTTTCCCCTAGTGTTTCAGTTCTTTCTAATCCTCAGTTCTGTAAAAGTTAATATTGTCTATTAGTTTAATTTACGTCAGATAAAGGGTGACTTTCATAAAGCAAAGCCACCCAAATGTAACTGGGTGTATTACTTCTTGGAAGTACTTGAAGTTAACAACCCAGCTTGTACCTGAAATGAAATGTCCTTTACTGACACTGACAACCATTTATGTTCATCAGGAAATTCTCATTACAAATCCAGGCTGCTTAAAATCAAAGAAAATATAAACACTTAGACATCAGTAAATGTCTTGTGGTTTGTGATTGGCTTTCTGATAGAGAGAATTTACTGTAATAGATTTATAAATTAGCAGTCCTTTTTCAAGAGCATTGACCCCTCTTTTGCATTCAATTATTTGCATAAGGATTTTTAAAAATTATTTGTTGTCCTGCTCCAACTTCTTTTTTGCTTGAGCAGAAGGGCAGAATCACCTCCCTCATCCTGCTGGCCCCGAGGCTTTTGCTGCAGCCCAGGATATGGTTGGCATTCTGGGCTGCAAGAACACATTGCTGGGTCACGTTGAGCTTGTGCTGCTGCTTCTTATTTGTGAGCCTTTGTTGCTTTGTTGTAACTCTGAGGTACAGATTGGCCCTGATTTTTTCCTGGAACATGTATCCTCTACTTGCTTCATCTGTGCCATCTTTTGTAGCAAGCCCTCTGTAATATTTTCCATAGTATAATTTCTATCAACCCAGAGCTTTTCGAACTATAGGAATCTGTAGACTGAGACTTTTAGATTTTATGTTTATGAAATCTACTTAAAATAAAAATAGCTTCTGAAACCCTCACGTTCTTATCTGGTAGAAGCAGTACCTTACTTTTAGGGAAGATGCAGCCGCTGTTCACGTCAGTTTGCCGAAAAATATGAGATGCACATTAAATTTCCTCTCTGGATTTGCATGAGTAATTCCAGAAGCACTGCATTTATGCAGTAGCTGTGTAAGACAGTCTTCCAGAGAAAACTGATTGGTGCACCCTAGAAATGCCTTAAGGAGTGAACTGGAATAATAAGGATAAAGATTATTTCTAATAGGTATTACACCTATTATATTGTACTTGACCACTAAAGAATTATCATAGAGAAAAGCTGAAAATAAAATTAATACGCAGCACATATTTTTTCTTTTTAGACAGAAACACTGGAAACTTTTCTGCAATTTTGCTTTTATTATATGGCACAGAGAGGCTCTTCAATAAGAAAAAATGTATTATTATGCATTCAAGTATCCCTTTTGACAGAAATAGCTGAAGCTTGGCATATATGTGCTCTTGGAACATGATCATACACAGTAAGGCTCTCTGCTGGCATACCTGCAACACTTAGAGTTGCTGCAAATAATTCCATTTTTCAGTATGATGAACCCTCTATTCTGATCCTCAGAATCCTCTATTCCGAGCATGTATCATACATAAAGAAGAATCAGTTTAGTTGTAAAGATGTCTGAATCTCAACACAAATGCACTGTAAAAATGGTTACCCCAGGTAAGGAGTCAATAACAGCCTGAGCCATTTTATATCTTTATTAATATATTTCCTATTTTTAGTATATAAAAAACTGCTTTTTGAGGGACTGATATTTTCAACAAGTTCACACCCTCTATTTATTTGAGATAGATTCAAAGTAGGACTCTGCCCTGGACACCAGGCCTGCAGTGATGGCCAGAATCTCAATCATGTAAATGTCTTCATATTATCTATAAAGTAAACTGAGTGAAAATCCTGGATCTGAACTAATTAAAGTTTTGAGACTATTGAAATTGAAGAGGTTTTTATTGTGCCTTTAACTTATGACTCCTAATTTTTATTTCTGTAGCATTCTTTCAATTGAAAGTCTGACCATTCACCAAAGTGGTAAGTATCCCTTGTAAAAAAACACTGCACGAGTGATTTCCTGTAATAGGATTGATCTGAAAATATGTATCGTGATCTATTCCCTTAAACTGCAGTATTTCCCACATTTATGTGAAATGTGACTAAATAGCTACGTTTGAACAATTGAAAATGTAAGCACAAGTAGATATTTCATAGTAGAAAAGAATCAAAATGCCCCCATGTATTTTAATTCATAACTTTTTTACTATAACAAGAGCTGAACTCATTGTAACCTATGCTGGTTTTGTTTGCATTCCATATACCTCTGTGACAGGTATGGGTAGCATAATTTTTTTAAGAGAAACATGGTTTGACTGGAATAATGGCTCCTTATTGACATTCTGGTGAAAGGAAATGGTTGTCTTCAGATACTTCTTTAATGTTTTTACACCTTTTCAAAGGAACAGTCTTGAAAGACATTTAGCAGGAGTAACACACTCATCAATGCAGTGACCCTTCCTTGTGTCTGAGCACAGCTGCCATTGTCAGGGCCTTTTTCTATCAAAAATTATCTATCTTGTAAAGCATAACTTCTGGTTGTTTTTTTTTTCCTTTAATATGTGTATTCTTCTCTATCTGTATAGACAGTGAAAAACCAGAAGTGAACTAGAGTTGAAATCAAATTTCAACTCATTAAAAAAACAAAAAAAACAAACAAAAAACCACGTTCTATTCACAATCTCTAAAACTGTGGTTTTGCTTTCATAACTCTGAGAAAATATAGGATATTTCTTCATTACCACTGGATTCCTTGATATACTTCACATAGATATCTTACTATATCTTATGGCATACCTTGGCTCCCATGGGATGTTCTGGTTCAGGCTGACATCTCAGATGTCCAGAGTCACTGTCTTTTCTATCTCCTTGTCTTTAGTATCTCCCCTTGTGAAGTGTCAGCTGTTCTGACTTATTTGGTTGGTTATTCTAAATACTTTTTCTTCTTTTATTCTGTTATTTTCATCACCACTGTATTATATCCCTCTAGGGAGCACCTGATGCTTTGGGCACAGTGCTTTGCATGTGAATTAGACTGTTCTGCTCTGTATGAATTTTTGTAATGTGTTTATTACCTCAGGATCTGGGCACCTCCCAGTGGTACACTAAGTAACCAAATCTGTCACAGCTTATATGCTTCCTTATACTCTCCTTAGACTTGCAGGGGAATATTTTCCTTTGGTATGGTTTTCCGTTGCTATTTTTGAAATACAAGATGTGTTTACTTGTGCTGCAGAGAGAGATGAAATAATTGTATCTTGCACTTGGGGCAGAAGTGTTGAGTTCTTGGATCCCGGGGATATTCATTCCAGAGTAAATTCCCAAATAAATAGGAGTTTTGCAATGGCAGAGATGCAACTTTTTTAGTAAAAGGGTAATAATTACTAGTAATGCTAATATAGGGTCCTGGTTTGGACAGGTGTCTGCTAAGGAGGGCAGGAGTCCCCCTCCCACCCCGGAATGGAAAAATGTAACCCCCTNCCAGTTCTAAATCTCGAGATGTCTCTGCTCCCCCACCTGAGAAAGACACCCCCAAGACAAAAAGGGACAATTGGGCCCCTCCCTTGTGGCTGGCCAGGTCTTTTTGTTTCTCTTAAGTACCCAGCAATCGTGCCTTAACATGGGGAAAAATTCCTTTGAGAGCAAAAGAGAAGAACACACACACACACAAAAAGAAAACCTCCTAAAAACCCCAACATATAGAAACAGCTCTTGGCTACTCAGAGTGTGCTTTTAACCATTAAATTCATAGATTTTACTGATGATCCTTAAGGAAAAAAAAATACCAAACAACTAACTTGCCATGTAGCAGTGTGTCTAAAAATGTTTCCTGGATATCAAATCTAATTTCTGTTATAGATAATACAGTTAACATTATTGGTCAGATAAAGGGACGAGGTTTTTTTTCTTAATACACATTTTTCTTTTCTTGAGTTCTCTAATAAATTTAGTAGTGATTATCTTTTGTAAATGCAATTATATATGCAAGTTACAGCTTATTTGCTATTGAGTTATCTTCAGATGTACTGTATTGGCTTCAATATTGTCGTATATCTACATGCAGTGCTATTATCAAATGTGACATACTGGAAATGGGAAATGCCTACAACAAAAACACAGATGAATATTAGAAATTAACTTTTTTTTTTCATGAACATCATTCATTATTTGTTTTACAGATTTTTGAGCTAAAATATTATGGGATAACCAATCGATTCATAGCTCTCAGAGGATTGAGTCAGAACTGGGTTTGCAATTGTTATCTGATAAGGACTGTTGATGCTATCATCTCTCTCCATCCCCTGAATAGTGAACACGAAGTCTCTTCCTGCTCAGCAAGGCTTATTACTGTTAGATTGGCTTCTAAACCAACCTAATGCAGGTCACAAAGTGTAGTAAATTGGCAGCTGCTCTAACTGATGAAAAAAATAATTGCAGTGTGAGGCAGGGGAAATTCTAAACTAATTTTTCCTTAGCAGAAAATAGGTATTATCAAATGCAGAGAAAGCTATGTTAAAGTAACCTTGAATTTTTGCCTTGAAGTCAAAAGCAACTGGAATTTTCAGTCATGGTAATGGGTACATCTGAACAGTTGCATAATGAAGCTCCTACATATAAAGAAGTTTCCTGCACATCCCCCACCCAATTCAAAGGTGTTATTTTTCCAGGAAGGAAGCCTGTATAGCTGGGACTTTCATTCACACCCTTCAGAATGATGTCCTTGAGACCTTTTAAATTCTTTGATGTGGGCCAGAATGGTAAGGCTGTGTATCTGAAATTGGCACATAACGTTTAAATTTAGGAACTCAAAATCAGGTCATCGTAATGTCAGAAGAGCTAGCATTGAGATCTCAGCATTAACTATGAGTATAGTCAGGAAATGAAAAAAACCAGACAATATTTAGTATTTTTTTTTTAATTCTAGTATGTAAAGAAAATATGTCAATTGCTAATTGGACAATATATACAAATTAGAGTATAAAATATGAAGAAATAGTGAACTAATTATTCATACTGCTTTATGTCATGATGCTCAGAGGCTGTTAGTGGGAAAGTAAATGTGAATTGTGTCAGAAGGGCTTAAACAGGATCATAGAATCACTTAGGTCAGAAAAGACCTCCAAGATCGAGTGCACCATTTAATTGAGCCTTGTCAACTAAACCAAGGCATTAAGTGCCACGTCTGGTTGTTTCTTGAATACCCCCAGGAATGGTGACTCCACCACCTCCCTGGGAAGCCCCTTCCTTCTTCACCCTTTCAGAGAGGAAATTCATCCTGATGTCCAATCTGAACCTCTCCTGGCACACCGTGAAACCAACCTTCTTGTCCTGTCGCTGGTTGCCTGGGAGAGAGGCTAACCCCCAACTGACTACAGCCTCCTTTCAGGTTGTCTCAGAGGGCAAAAGTCTTCCTTGAGCCTCCTTCAGGCTGAACACCCTCAGCTCCCTCAGACTCTCCTGACATGACTTACTCTCCAGACCCTTCCCAGTTCCATTGTCCTCTGGACACGTTCCAGCAGCTCTGAGGAGCAGAATTCCTTGCTTTCTTTCATCTCTGTGATTTTCAGTGACCCAATATGAATTGTAAATACACAGATTGCCAGGCAACAAAATCTCATTGCGTATTCTTCATTAATTCTAGCAATAACGCCTTTTAAAATGCCTGCAGATTGTTTTTTCACAAACTTCAGTATAATTTCCTTTCTACAAGACAGCATTTTGGTCTAGCAGAAGGAATTCTTTCAAAAACTGAGGTAAATATCTGATGCAGCTTAAGGATACACCCTGAAGCAGAACATAATATTTGCATAAGAAATGACTAACTTGTCACATAAATTTTCCTATGTAATTTACTAGTTTGCCTCCAAGGGGCATGTAAACCTGAAAAAGAGAGAAGTCAAATGTAAAATAGGTATTTCTGCTTCAAAAAAGCAGTCTTGTCTGAGGGCTTAACATGTTGTATCCTGAGAGGAAGGGGTTTGTCTCTCTGGGATACATGGAAAATTTTGTAGGCAACGTGTGCAACTTTGTTGAGGCATTGAAGATGTATTCCCTGTATGTTATGCAGCAAAAGTGTGATATCGTTATATGTCCTCTTGCTTCTTAGAAACTGAATTACAACATCAAGGATATTAAAGATGACAAGAGTCTTTCTATACAGTTGAACTGCCAGGAACTGGTAATGGTTTATCAGAAAATAGTATCCTGTTTTAATGTAGTGTAACAAAAAAGCTATTTTTAAAAGAATGAAGAACTTATACATGAAGTAAAAATGTGAAGTAACTACATAGAGTCATCCATATCATTCAAGGTGTATACAGCAAAAGACTGAAGGAAAATGGTGACTGCATGATGTTGAGCATGCACTCATATAGATTACTTGGAGCTGAAAATGCAGCTCTAAATTAATAACAGCAATGAAAAGAAGTGTAAAAGGGATGGGCTGGTAGAGCTTGATACAAAGCATCACTGCTTTAAATATTTAGTGTTTTAAACACTGCTGGTTGGTGGCCAGGAAAATTGTAATCTTTGCACTCGGTATGTTGGATTAATCACATGGGTTGTTTGAGAGGAACATTGTTGGATCCTGGGTGAATTGGGAATGCGGTGCCTCTCCTGCTCTTGACAAGTGAGGGACTTTGTGTGTGTAAGCCAATGCCACTTTGAAATCATTAGAAGAACACATCAAGTTCAGTGGCCAGCAGGTCAGATTCCTCCTCATTGACCATCAGAGTTTATCATCGATTCTCATTTGCTTCTCTCAGTCAATAAACTGCACACAGCACTATCTTAAATAGCCCTCTCTGCTGAGGTCAAGTGTCTTCCACATGTCATCAAGTTCATGACATGAAAGGGTCAGAGGTGTTTGCTGGAGAAAGGCAATGATCAACTGGGATTAATTTAAGGAATCTTGAGGTTACAAAGCACAAAGGGTTTCCTTAGGAATTAATTTTTAAATTGATACTTATTAAATTCAGTGAAGCAAAACCATGCTGCATCACTGATCCATTTCCCTGTGCAGTGTGCATATTTATTCCCATTAATTTAAACCACTGAAAACCAGAAAGATGTTATTTCTGTAGAATTGCCTGTAGTCATACACGGGTGAAAACTCATACAACTTTCAGCATCTATTTTGTGGCTATAATCCATTTGCAAGATGCAGACTGTGTTTTCTCCCTAGTTGGTGTTTGTACGGAAGTCAGCGCATGAACATGTAGACTCAACATGTTCCCGGTAGAATCTTGGGTTTACATCAACGTCACAGAAAGGAAGATGTAGCTCCTCAAGTATGTTCAAAATAGTATTGTCTTTGTGACTTACCACAGTCTGGGCTTGTACATTTCTTGTATTCGAACCACAGTGCTCAATAAAGAGTGGTTCTCTTGAATAACTGGAAAGAGGTTTTCTGGCCAGGCTTTGGAGAACCATGCCGTGATGGTCTCTGCTGGAAGCCATATTTTGCATATCTTACAATAGCAGCACTTTCTGTCAGTGCCAGAACTGTTGTAGTCAGTCATCATTCATGGGAGCGTAATATCTTTGTAATGCCAAGTGGGAGAAGGACAATGACGCCAGACTCTGCAATGCATGAAGCATGCATATCCTAAACACATGGAAATATCTGTGACTGCAGATGGCCATCCCAAGTTCATTTTAAAGTAAACGCTTGATCATTTGTGCATCAGAATGTGTTTCACTAGACCACAACACGGTAAGAGGGTACAATATAATATTCTTTCTGTCATTAGGTTGGCCATGAAATCTCAGTGCTACAACATATATTAAAAGGGAAAATGACCAACCAAAGGACTAAGAACAGACTTCACCTTATTAAATGAATGATAACATTGAACAATATTATTAAAAAAAATAAATATAAGCAAACCAGGTGAAGGTTGAGAAATGCTGCACTAATTTCGTTGTAACAACAAAATAAGTCACAAATTTAGCTTTTGGAGATGCGTGAGTGAAATTACAGTGCAGTGTTGCAGTTGTCAGTTTACGTATCAGCCTTGTTCTTGTTTAAAAGGAATGTCTGCAAAACCTGAAGCAGCAGTATTATTCATATGAAGGTTGAGAAAATAGATTGAATGCAGCTGAAACCAACTCAGTTGGAAACAGAAGCTTTGTTGTTCCAGGCAGAATATTAGAAGCAGAGATTACAAAGTTTTAGTTTCAAAGATCACACTGGTGCCACCACAGTATATGCTTTATAGTATCAAAGCCGAACTCACATCTGGCTGCCATGCCAAAGGTCTCTTTGCTTTGTTTCAAAAGCTGCTTTCTTTTTCCTTTGCTGCATGAGGTGGTGGCATTGCTTATCCGGGAGATGGCTCTAACTGCTCTGTGGAGCGCAGGGCTCTCATCCATCAGGACAATCCTCCGTTTGCCTGTTGTGGACAGACTGTCTGCTATGCAAAGTTTGGGCAATGTAAAGAAACCAGATCGTGAAAAAACCTCTGTTTCTGAATGCCCGCCTGCGCATTTCTCTCCCGGCAGTTTTTCCTCAGCAATTCAATCTGCACTGACAACTGGTAACACAGAGCCAGATTTTGAAAAGTTTCTGTTCACTAATATTCAGATGGATAGACAGAGGGACTTCTGAGTATGCCTGGGCACAAACTCCCATGGAAGATTGATCAGGAATAAGCTTTTCATTGTGATTCATCAAAAATTCCTTCAAAATAAGAAATAAAGTCAGAGAAGGGCCTTATATAATGGAACAAAAGAAAAGAAAAGTATATATATCAACTGGTTTTCTCACAGTACAGTGCTGGGAGCCAAACCATTTTTGGCATGGCTGTAGTCTGCATCCATCGCCTGCTTTAATATTGACTGTTCATCTTTTCAACATCTGCTTCTTTCTGTTTCCTCTCATCATCTCTTTTTTTTGCTCCCATCCTTTCACCATGAAAGGATTAGTGTAGGTGAACATCTTTTAAACACATCCCATTCAGATTCATTTGAAACTTACCATTTCAGAAGCCTTTGAGCCTTTACTTAAAGGTTTTAAATCATCTCTATACTGATCTTGGCTAGAGGCCAAGTATATGATAAAAACTATGCTCTAGGGAAAAATTTCTAATGCCACAGTGAAGTCAGCAGGGATGGTGTAGATCATAAACCTGTTTCCTTCTGTAAGTGTAGCAATTGAAATGCCAATCCCTGCCTTTCAAGGTAGCCGAAATTGGAGAATTATGATGAGCACTTGCACTAACTTTTACAGGTATGCTTCCTGGCTGGATTTTCTCTCATTTTGCTAGTTGAATTGAAAAAGGAAGGAAATTAGTTGGCCAGTTTTACATCAGGGAGTGGTGAGAGCAAAAATTTTTTTTTTTTAGTTTAAATTTTCTGTTTTGTAGTCCTCAAAATATATGTTGTTGAAAGTACTGTTCCAAGTACATCACTGAAATTCTGCCGGAACACTTAGAGTTTTGTACAAAGCTAAATTTTATAAGTTTCCTCCACAAAGAAAAGTGTTCTTCCTAGGGTGCATAGTTCCTACCAAGCCCCAACTGCAAAAAGAAGTGTGGGTGGCACACTCTTTCTATTCCTGTACCACCATGCTTTGTATTGCCTGAATTTATTCATCTGCATTTTCCTCTGGTTTAAAACCTGGTTCCAAATTTTTGTGATACTTTGAGAAAATCCAGAAATAAGCCTTTCTCTGGTCCTCTTCATAATCTTTGCAGACTATTCAATTTCTTTATGCTCACTCTTGCAGAACCTTTTATTAATTACTTTTCTTCAGTAAAATATTTGTATATTTCCCCTCTCAAGGAAAAATGTCCATCCAAGGTCTTTTCTTTCAGTAGTTCTTTTCTTTGGAGACAGGTATTTATTTGAATGTAGTTGCATTATTTCAATGCTCACCAATATTCTCCACAGATTATTAGTGGTGAATCCCTTTCCTAGGCTGACACACACTGATTCACTGATACTCTTTAGGGCAGAAGTGTGCTTCTTCCTGCTAAAAATTAAGCCAGAAAAACTTTCTTGCTTAGTCCCATTGGAATACTGAATTGATTAATAGAAATGTACTTTGCAGAACATCTGCCCCTGACAACTGGGCTGCAAAGGGATGCCATCTCCACGCAGAGAGTACAGCTGGGTGTGCTGATGTCAGCTACTCCACCGGCCAATAACAGCTTTTGTGATCTAATAATTTTTCTTCAATTATGTGTAACTACATTATGGTCACTACTCTGCCTGCGTAGGTTAAGAGGTGCTTGCTACACCTGAGAGGTGTTACATACCATCTGTCTCTCTCCAACTAACCTTCACTTTCCACATAGGTGAAGTCACTTAGGAATCAGTGTATTTTCGTGAAAGCACAAATTTTTTCTGATTGAGATCTCTTAGAAAACTGCAAAGTAATAGAAAACTAACAGTGGAAGAAAACTCTAGAAT
>VYZQ01032876.1:0-18395 GCA_013400655.1 Mystacornis crossleyi | reverse complement strand
GAGGCTGCTTTTTACGTTTTCTAAAGTGATTTTTGCTATTTCACAGCAGCTTATCCAGTTTGGTTTGCGACTGTCCTGTGACCCACCCGATAATTATTGCTGTGCACTTCAGCATCCGGGGAGGTCCACTGGAGCTGACGGTGGCAGGAAGGTTTCCTTGCTGTATGGAAGATAACAATGGAACAGGAATATCTGGTTCATGTGCAGAGCTGTCTGGCATATAGACAATCAACTCAGTCTGCCTATCAATTTTTAAGTTCAGTCCTCTCATGCGGGAAAAGATAGGAACAATTCCTACCCACTACCCAATTACCAGCAAATGAGACTGCTGTCTGTGAAAAGGCAAGCCATTCTAACAAGCTTGAAAAGAAGCTTTTACCCCACCTTTAGAATTAACTCTTTTTATGTCATTCATGTCTACCTCTTTCTATTATTCTTTTGGTTTTCACCCAGCTGTGACAATAATAGCAGCGTACAAGTGCTACATCATGAACATTAAAAAAGCATTTTCTTCTAAGAATTATGTCCTGTCCATGGCTAGCAAATTTGTGTACTCTTATGTGGGCATCAGAGGTATAAAATAAGGGATATTAAAGATCAACTGTCTAATTATATGATGAAAAAAACCTTTATGAAGAGTTGTCACGAATATTTTCTTGTATAAAAAAAAGGTTTTTTGTAATCATGGTAGCCTAACATGAGAAAACTGTTTCTCTTCCCATTTATTGTGTATCCAAGCATCTCATTCTCAGACCATTTAAAAAGTAATAATCATGATAGATGCACAGTATTCAGAATTTTGCTGAGTACAAGTAAAATAAGTCCATTGCCTGAAGCTGATATGAAGGGAATCTGAATAGGAGGTACAGTTGTACCAAGAGGACGTACATTTATAAAATTGCACATTTCAAATAGAAGACGACTACTCTCAGAACCACTTTCTCCTAAAACCTCATTTTTTCAATACTTCAGTGCACAATAGCGAACAAAATGATAAACCAAGTAGGGCCAGAAGAAGTGTTCCTTTGCAACAAAAAAATTAACCACAGTGCAAAAGAGGTTTGGGTTGATAGAACATAAATTCCAGTAATATAATGAAATGTGTATTTTTACCCATCACTTTCTTCCTTTTTTCCTTTTTTGACCTAATACTGAGGTAGAGAGCTTTAATTAAAATGGATTATTATAATTAAGCCCCAAGCACAGGGACAGAAATATTAGGAAGCAGCAAGCAACCAAGGAAGAGCATAATAACTAGAGACAGACTCAGGTTTCAGGGAGAAAAAAGTACTGTAGCTACCACCTTAAATTCTCCTGTAGCAGCTTTCCACTGAATAAATAAAGGAAGGTATATTATAAAAGGCTACACAGGTCAAAATATGAGTTTACTTTTAATTGAAAGACTTTATCACCTTCTGCAAAGATTTAGTTGCTTAAACTTTGTCTGGCTTAAAATCTGTATTAAACAAAAAGCATTGGAAAAGAGGGAATGTCTAAAAGAACAAGTCAGGTATATGAATAGAAAAAAGTGGCTTTCCTAGTTTTGGAAGTGGAATAGTATCATTAAACAAAGCAGATTAATAATTCATATATGAATTTAGTATCGATTTGTAGTGTGAAATCAAACAAGCTAGATTTCAAAACAATAAAAAAGCCACACCTATCAGTGGGAAGAGTGTTAATGAAATGAAGGATTTTCATTTAGAAAAGATGAGTTTTAGTTCTTTCTCATGTGCTCTAACATCTCTAGAACATTAGGAGTTTTGCAATAGTCATGGAAAACAGTGATCTTTGCCCTCCACAGGCACATAACAAAGAATATTAATCGGAAAATGAAAGTTTTGCTTTCCTTTCTCTCTCATGGCTTATCCAGATACATCAAACAAAAATCCTGTCTAAATAGGACGAAGATTTTCCTGGGTTCTGTTTTCTGGTTGGGGTTTGCTTTGGTATTTTTTTAGCTAATAAATGCAAGTACTGTGACTCTGGTGTCTATATCAAGTACAGTGACACATAAGATACACAAATAACAGATTAGTTTGCATTCATTTTATATTTGTTGTTATCTTTTTTCAATATTTTTTTATCAAAAAGTCTCAAAACACACCCTGTGGATGTTTCACCTTTGTCACTGGCACAGTGCTCTCTTACTAACCTGAGCACCGAATATAAGGGATAGTTTAGTCCTGGAAAATCCCAGAGGAAATTCTGTTGGTTTTCTTCTGAGTATCATACGTAGTTGTGGCACAGTAATGCTGGATTAGACCAATAGTCATCATTTCCTCTACTGATTTAACTTAAAATATTATTTTCTGTCATCTTCAGGAAGAGTAACATCACATTACTTCGATGATCCAGCGGGACAGGAGTCAAGCCATTCGTATTAGCACCCTGTGGAAACACTGTCATTTACCCATGCAAACGTAGTCATTACAGGACTCCTCTACAGCAGAATTGCATTTTTGCTTTAAATAGCTTCACAGACTTTGACAGTAATTTCTTTTTCTCATGAGATGTGCAGAGGCACACCTTTGCTCATGTCTAGTATTACCTACCCAGCGCAATCACATACAATTTTCCTGTCAGGGCAACCACTAGAAATGGTTACTGGGGCTGTGAATGCAGTTACAGAGAAGATTTGCATTCTACAATTTCTCTAGAAATCCCACTCGTTATTTCCTACTCTTGGTTCTTTGCACACATTATTTTAAAAGCAATAATGCAAAGCATTGCTGTCTCACAAGACCTTTCATGAGCTCTCTGAAAAGTAAGTGTAGCTCACAATAGCCCATGTTTGTCATAATCTGTGACTAGTACCAGGTGTCATGTAAACCCATGTCCTGTTTTAAAACATGCTCTCATTTCATATAGTGTGTCTTAAGCTTAGGCTGGAGCCCAAACTCTGATTAATAATTTAATTCATTAATTTACTTGATTTATAAAATTGATAAATAGGTGACAGCAGCAACAGAGTCTTTGTAACTGCTGTGTTAAACCCCGAAATTAAAATACATCCGTTCAAATCTGCACAAAATAAGTCAAAGTAATCCTACAGCACTGGACAAACATCCAAAAAGAAAATCCTTGTATTGGCATGTCAGAAGTTTGATTTATTGGAGTTTCTCCTAAATTTATGTTCAGGCTATTGAGCGTGGAGAGAGAGAGGGAAATCTTTCCAGTGATCATAGGGACTCTTCAGTGACACAACACCGACTATAATAACTGTCTCTTCAAAAAATTTCTTGTAGGTTTGAGAAGTCATCACATTTTTCTATATAACCCCCAATGAAGATCAGAGTCAACATTAAATTCTCACAATATGAGTGGCTATTTGTGATAGAAAACCAAATTCAGTTATGGGTGTATTATAGTTATTAATATAGAGCTACCCTTTTTTCTTAACTGGGGCAACATTCATATTTCAGAAATTTCAATATTTTATAAAAGGTCTACATAGCTAAGTGTGTTCAGTGGCATATTTAGAAATGTCACAGGGCTTGACAGTTGAAATTAAAAACGGTGAGATTTACATCTCATAGTGAAAAGCAGCCGTTCATAAATACCCCTGGTTGCTGTAGTTCTACCCTCAGCCTTCAGGTGTGTCAGTGAAACACCGAACTCTGCAGAATACGCATCTTAAATACTTGAAATTTTATTTGTTACAGATTTTAATATTTGTGATGAGTATATTACAGCAGAGTGGCTGAAAAGCTGACTCGGTGCTCAGGGCATTTCTGGCTTCTCTGCCTGATCAGTTTTGCTGCCCTGCTTTGGCCCGAAAGAGCAGTCGCACCATAGAGCATAATTGCACAAATTCCTGGAGCTAGCAACACATGTTATATGCTGTTGGAAAGTGTGAAATCCACACTTTCCAGTGCTAATAGCTATTTGTTTATTTTTAATTTCCTGGTTCATGAAGTGCAACTCTCCTTCAGACTGTACTGCTGCCTGCTTGCTGTGGCCTGCGGTTGTCCAGATTTCTAATTGTCTTCTCTTACTTCGAGGGAAAACTCAAGGGGAAATATTTCAAAAATACTGATTTAGATGCTGCCATTTCCATTTTTGAATTTTTCCTGCCATTGAATTTCTAACTTGCTAGCTAGAAACATAAGAGGATGTCACATTATTAAAAAAAAAAAAAAAAAAAAAAAAAAGAAGAAGAAGAAAATTAGGTCGATTCCCCCCAAGAGTCTGTCATTCTTAGTTAATGTCCAGGTAAAGACTCATCTTGTTTTCCTGCAGAATATGATCCAACCATTTTTTCCTTCAGTTAATCTGCTTTTCCATTAGCTCCTTAGAGTAAAACAGTAACATACAAATATTCTTTTGGCTTCATGGCCAAATATGGGTATTTCTCTAGGCTCATTCATTACCATTCATCTAATAGCTGCTTTAAGGTTTATGAGAAAAAGTAAAACCTACCATAGGGATAATCTCAAATACGGCAAGCAGCTTTTGCCAAATGGTTCACAGCAGCCCTGCAATTATCTTATTGCTTTATTTCTCAGAAGGGAAACACTCTTTCCTCAAGCTTTTGCTGTAAAAACTGTAGAACTCTAAAAAAAATGACTTCTATTTTAAAGGTCTGATTTCACATGAAAATTATATGCATTGCAAATGTTTTCTTGGCAATTTACTTGTCATAAATGCCTATTGTACTGAAAAACTCTACAGGGAATTGGATGTATTTATTCTGCATGTGCTTAGGAATTTGTAAAAAAGACACAATGACAATAAAAATAGAAATATTATGACTCTCTGAAAACCCCAGATACAGAGATTGTTTCCAACTCAAATATAGCTTTCTGAGGTCTGAGTGTAAAGCAGGTTTCCTAGCAGGGATTAGGTGCATGCTATTGTACTCTCATAATGAGAAGAGCATTGAACCAAACAAAAATACTGTGCAGTATTGACAGAAGACATTCAGAGCTGATGTACATAAAATAGTGCAGCAAATAACACATAAGGCTCAAAACACTGCTGTGTTTGGGCCATTATTACTCTGAATCCAAAGCTTAGCTTTGTTGCTTAAAAAGTAATCCAAAAGAGTTGCAATGGCCCAAGCTCTGCTCCAGTTCAAAGCTTGAACCCAGAGAGAGGTCCTTGCAAAGTCCTTCCTAGCTTTTGTCGGAAATGTGCCCAAGGTGCAGTGGCTCTAGCATAAAATCTGAAATAACTTGATTTTCACATTTTTGCTGAAGTGAGCCTGAATCCAGCCCTCAGCTGTGCTCCTCAGTCAGTACTTCCAGTTGCCTGGGGGACGCACAGCAGGCTTTGAAGTGGATGAGAGTCCTTCCAAGCACTAGCAGGACAGAGATACAAATATTTTCACCCAGGTTGGCGAAAACTCTTCCAATGGATTTCCTTTTTTGCAGCTTTCTGTCATTGAAAGACTCTTAGTTTTTAATTGTAAAATTATTAGCTGGGTGGAATGGGCTGCCCGGGAAAGTGGTGAGGTCAGCGTCCCTGGCAGTGTTTAAATGACATACAGATGTGATACTTAGTGACAGAGTTCACTGGTGGCCTTGGCAGTGCTGGATTAATGGTTGGATTTCATGATATTAAAGGTTTTTCAACCTAAATGATTCTGTGACTTCAACGCTGCTGCTCATAACAGATTGCATTGCGGTGTGGGGAGATGCAGTGTGGGGTGGCTGCATGTGCAATCACAGGAGTGCACTGGTTTCTACTGTGTTTCATTCCCAAATGCTAAAAACTGGGGGTTTTTCCTCCCTGTAATCTTGGGAGCATTCAATTTACTTGGGAGAAAGAAAATGGAGTTCAGAAGTGGTATTACTATTATTTGATTAAAATTACTTGGGAATTTTTCAGAAAAAAATGCTAGCAGCTGTTTTTTCACTGAAACTAATCAGTTTTTTTCAGAAAACCATCCTCTGGGAATTCTATTGTAATAAATTATTTCATTTAAATGTATAATTCTGATGTTTCCTATGTGGAATGTACTAAGAGGTTTAAGGTTAAAATTAAACATTCAGTTAGGAAGTAATTTTGAGTGTTTTGTCTGTTCAGACTTTTTGGAATTGTGGATTTCTTCTTTTGACACAAAAACATCTAGGACTGGAAAACCTTTACCTCTCAGACCTTATTTGCTGCATATTGTTGGACAGAAAGAAAATTTAATTAGAAGCAAATTGTGTGAGATGTTCCCGCCCCAAGAGTTCTATGCCGCACATACAGTCAAAGAAGGCTGTTTTGATTAAAACTCTAGCAAGGAGAGGATTATAGTATGGCCAGAGTTGTTGAAGAAACCCTTCATGGCATCAGAAAGTACCCCCAGGTATTGCTGGTGCATCAGAGCTGTCATGTCATCTCTGGTAGGGAGTGCCTGAGCTCAGCCAGCTGGTGACTCTGGTTTGTTCTCTCACATGCAGTGTCATTAGAGAACTCATAAGAACTTTGTCTGGTGCATGCAGGGTAGCTCCTGGAGTCAGGAGAGACAGAGGGAGACCGAACACCTGGGTGCTGGGGTCACTACTAAGCTCGGGCTGCCTAAAGCCCTGTGCGCACTCTTGCTTAGCTGGGACTCTGCAGGGACCTGTGGGCTGTCGGGGCAGGAGGGCTCCACTGAGTCTGACGGGAATGGGGACTTGGGGACAATTCCTTGGGGAATGGGGACAATTCCTTGGGGAATGGGGACTTCCTTGGGGAACTGCCTCCAGTGCTGGGAGAACCCCCAAAGAGAAAAGGACTAGATCAACATCTTGCTGGTGCAGGAGTTGTGCTCTGCTATGGGCCTGAATTTTGCTTCTTGAATGTGAGGATCAAATCTGAGTTATCCTCTTCAACCCTGGGGCAGCAGCACTTGCTGGGAAGAATTGAGCCAGGTGCTGGATGGATGAGAGCTGTGCAGCTTCCTTGCACTTTTCAGCATGAGTGCTGTGGGATTTATTTGCTTACACTGGGGGACGGTCTGAGTAAAAGCAGTAAAACACCCAGGCTTGCCAACGTCTGCAGTGGGGTCACACCTGGGTTGGTTTATGTTACAGCAGGAGGGAATGCCCAACTGTATGAAGGATTCTGTTATTAACAGATTTGCCATAAAAATCTTCAGCTAATTTGATGATACAGGATGACTTAAGTAAAGCTCCCACAGAGTTTAAGGAGTGCTGAGTTCAAGGTGACTCCGGATTGGTCTCTAATTATTTTTACCACTTGGCAGCTGAGGCCTCTGCTTAGCCCCCTTCAGCTGAGTTCTGATGCTGTACCAGGAGTCCTGAGACAAGGCATAAAAACACTTACTCCTTTAGACAGCACCAGAGAGACTTCTTAGCCCCTGTATTTGGCAACAACGAAACAACTGAGCTGGCAACGGGTCTGCTCTGTATCCATCTCTGCTTAAACAGGCTTGAGTGAAGCAATACCTGGATCTAATAAACCATGTAAATGTCGCTCCTGAGAAGGCTCTTTCCAGAAAGAGATGATGCGCAGTGCCATGCGGCAGGCTCGTGCCTAAGCCTCATGGAGGAGACCCAAATTAAATCATATCTCCAGAAGCTGCTGTTCCCTAGATACCAATATGAAAATAATCCATTTCTAAAGATAAATTCTCTTCATACATCAAAAGTAGAGTACATCAAATGCTGCAAGAAGGAAAGAAATAGTAGCTGTAGGGATGGTTTCAGAAATTTCAGAGTGCGTAGAGGAAACCCAGAGCTGTTAGCATATTTTTTTACCTTTTTGACAGCGAGTAAATGTTCTGTGGCAGACAAATCTGCAGGAAATAAAATTTTATGATGTGCTGTAACCGTACTGGGTATATATCTATACACTACTGGCAGGCTATCAAAAGACACACATTTTCAGCGTTTCTGAGTGTGACTTGAAAGCAGCTTGACTTCTGTAATCATAAACACTGACAAGTGTACTCTGCCTACATAGACCAGATGATGTCTCTCTTCATATTAGCATGGTGGTGTTGTACAAGCAGTCCCGTGAGATCAAAATTAACTGAGAAGCAAAGGGAATTTTCTATCTTGCCTAAATATTGGTCATAAACCAATTCGCCTATAAACGGAAACTGCAACTCCTTCTGTTTTCTATCCTATTAAGTTACTGCTCAGAATAACAGTAAGTGGTGCTGGCAATTATTCCTTTTTCATTCTGTGTACCTCAGTAATATGGAACCAAACTCCCTTTTCCTTTATCCTAAGATAACCCCTAATGGAGGGGTCCTGCTGACCATGACAGCAATGATAGCTAATTGCAGACCTCAAATACCTTCCTTCATGTGTGCGCATTTTATGTTTGTAAGAAGAACTCTGATGAGCCCATACGGTACAGAGCTGTACTGTATCCTCTCCAGGCAGTACTGTCATGCACAAGCACATAAACCAGGTGTCAGCATATTCTTCAAAAACACCTCCCCTTTTCAGCTCCTATTCCTACCTTCTAGAAATTATGCATGTGGTTTCTAGCTCAGTTGAAAACCAGGAGTAATTAATGCTTTCGTTATCTTTTTTCATGGAAAGGTAGTAAAAGCAGGTAGAAGTTACCATAATGAGTGCATGATGAAAAATCAAAACCAAGTATACCAACTTAACAAAACCCAGTTGTATTTCTGGGCTCTGTTTGTTTACAAAGGCACACATACACAGTATGTGTGCCTAATTACCACGCTGAAGAAGAGAATCGAAAGCAGGTGAAAGTAAGTGTAAATAATTTGGCTCTAATGTTGTTGTCAGGGCCTTCATCATTACTGTAAAATGTCCTTGTTCTGGCTGCTGTCACCTGGTCTGACAAAAAGCTGTTCTGTCAGTGTCACGTGCAGAAATTTCTCTGTGTAGCAGTCTGGGGGTCATTGACAAAAGAAGATGGAAAAAGCAATATGAAGATGAAAAATTAATTATGGTATTGAAAATACCCTTTATATTATACAAGGCTGAGGCAGAACAAAATTAAATCCCCAGGGAAAAGCCACAAAGTACAGTAATATGGAGTAAATTAAAAGAAAATACACAACTTAATGGAAATTACCACTCAATTAAAGGATTTGACAGTGGTCCATGCTTCTGGTGTTTTACTTTCAGGCATTTGGACTTTCACATTTTTAGTCTATGCTCTTTATTTTGCTCTTAATGTAAAAATGTGTTAGGTAATCCTCTCTAATGCTTGCAAATCAAGGAAAGTTTCGAAGATGAAAGCAAAGCTCTTCCCGGGTAGCTTTTGTCTAAGTGTTCTTAGCAGGAGAGGTTCTTAGCTATAATATACTGCCCATGAATCAAAGAGAATAATTTCACTGCAACCAGAGTAAAGACTTGTGGATGTCTGTTATTTAAGAGGCAAAAAATAATGGATGATGTGGAAAATACTGAACATTAAATGCTCTCTTGCTGCTGACTTACAGAATGCTTTCATGCTACTAGATGTTTGATAGTACTAAAACTAAGAAAAAAGGATGAGAGGGATATTCCAAAGTTAAGGAAAGAATAGACTACAGGATAATTTAAGAGAAATCAGAGGTATTAAAGTCAACGGGAAAAAAAAAAAAGTGAAATTGCAGCAGAGCCCTCAAGGAACTAGCTGAGGTATCTTGAGGGACAAAAGAGACAAGGTAGAGATAAGCAGATCTAGCATCTGTATTTAAAATGGATTGACTGCTTTCTTGTATTGTGCAGCTTGTCACCTGGCTTGAATATCTAAAAAGATATCAAAATATTAAATAACAGCTTTGCATGCATCAGACTTACAAAGTTGTGGGAACACCCTGGATTGATGCCAGATAGGATATTCCCAGTCTAATTTACAAGCAAACTGGTTTGCTCATGGGAGGCCATAGATGAGACATATCTTGGTACTGCCCCAAACTTATGGAAAGTAAGCTAGCAAATCTAATACAAATCAGATGCGTTCAGCTGTTATCCCAAAAAAATGGTTCAAAAAGATACTTGCTTTCTTTGTCAATGTTGTACTGCAGCCCAGATGTCATAGAGGGTCAGCATGCTAAGAAAGTTTCTTTCCTCCTGCTGGCCAGAGTGACAACTCTGCATTCAGTGCACCACTGACTGAACACAGACCTGCTGGCTGGTTTTGCACGTACAAAATCCACTCCCTCAGATTTCCCCTCCAGCTCCCTGGCTCAGAATCTCGGCCACGTCAGGCTTGCCATGGGCAGAGTTTGCAGGAAGCAGTGGACTCTCCTTATTATCACTAGTCCAGAGCCTGGTGCAGGGGCCAGCAGACCAAGAGCCAAACTTAGGATTGTAACACGCTCCCTGTGACACATCCCCAGTGGCGCGAGCAGGGTCTGTGGGCTGCTGTGGCTGTGGGAATGAAGCCTGCCCCAGTGAAAAGCCTCATCTCCATGGTGGATACCTAGGGAAGGGCTTGTTGGGATCATTACTGGAAAGCTCCTCCGCCGCTCATACTGAAAACGCTCAGTGAAATAAACGCAACGCTTTTCAGAGAGAAAAATATAGAGCGCACCAAGACATTCAGTGTACCAATTTTCAGCATACTTTCTGCATAATTAGTGCACTATCAGAAAAAATAACTAGAAGGCACACTTAGAGATCTTTTTTGCTTGGGGCTTTTCAGAATACAAAACTGAAATACCATAACAGATCTTAAAAAGCAACTGCTGTTTCTACTGGTACTAAAAAACCTCCTGAAGTGAATTTTTCTTTAAGCTTCTCAGCTTAAACCTCTACTACACGTTCTCCCTGTGATATACCTGTGGATGCCTAGCATTAACTTAGTCAGGAATGCTGTGTTTAGCCTTTCCTCAAAGTCAGGTCAAAATCTCCCATGAAAAACTCTGTGCAGTTGAATGCATTAGTATTCTATAGGTGAATTCAGTATATACCTGTACACTGACTTCTATTTTGAATCAATTTTATAGCCTTAAATGATAAGTGCCTGAAATAAATGATTGAATATGCCTTGCGAGAAGATGTGTGATGAATAAAAAGATGACAAATGCTTTGTTTTGTGCAGAGACCTGGAGCAGATTTATCTTGTTAAAAAAGTTGCTAGAATGATGATGAGGTAAAAATCTGAATTTTCATTTTCAATTAACAGATTTGCTAAGACAGAGTTTTCCTGGAATGTTTAAAATCTTTTATAGCACAGTGCTATATCTTCTACCTCCCGTCTGCTCCTCCTTTTATCTGTAAAACATTGTACGTGTATACTGGAGCTACTCACTGCTAACAAAAACTTATGACAAATGTTCCCTGTAGAAGGGGAACTACATTGACTTATCCATGGCCAACTCTTACACTGTAAAATCATTTCACTCACCTGTGATTTGTAAAGGTGACCTAGGAGTGGATCTGAAATCCTTAGGCGTGCTATTAGATAATGTGCATGTGGCAAGACATCCCCTCAAACCCAGCACTGGTTTTAAGCACATGTTTCTTGTGAGGCCTCAGCAGTACTGTATAAATAACACATGCAGCAATTTCTCTCCTAACTTTGTGGGAAATAATACCCTTGAACTGGAAGAAGATCAGCTTTTAGGACTTGCTGAGCAGAACCTGAGACCACCAGCATCTCCTGCCCCCTTTGGAATGGAAAGTATTCCTACCTTTCATTTGTAAGAGTCCTTATTTGTCTGGCATTCATATGATTAAGTATATTGCTGAAAAATCATAGGCCTTATATGATCATTGTGCAGGGGAACATAAAAGCATCCAACCACTTTATAGTGCTGCTGGAATAGTATTGGACAGCTTTCCTACTCCTGACCAGCTGACCCACTGATTCCAAAGCTTGTGTATCGCTTTACTTTCCAAGCAGAGGGAAAAGGCAATTTCACAGAAATTAAATAAACAAAACCTACTATTTTGGAAGGACTTCTTAAAAAAAAAAAAAAGTGCAACTTGATTAGCAATAGAACCCTTCTTACTGCTTTCTGCAAAACTGACACCCTATTAAAACAACCAGTAGTCACCTTTATAAACCTTGGATCCGTCTGTGTGGGGGCCTCATGATTTTATCTGCCAGGGATTCAGACCAGTGCAGGTTATTAAAGTCAGATTGTTCCCACGGAGGTGAATCTCCTTGAATGCAGCATTATGTCAGTAAAAGTGGGGTATTTCCATAGGCTTTCGTCAGCGCTGTGCTGCTGACCCAGCCCCTGAAGCGCAGGCCCCACAGCCCTGTGCTTCCTGCCCTATGCTGAAGCAGCTGGGACAAAAGCAGATTTTTTGTCAAAACCATAACATACATGGGCCATGTTTGGAAGGTGCACCTGCCAAGGCCCAGAGCAATAGGGATACCAGCAGAAGGCATGAGTGTCTGACAAATTTTGCAAGGTGTAGCCTTGAATGCAAAAACAAATCTCCCATGTGTAATTTTCCTTAAAAATCACATTGATGAGCTGAAGCTCATCCTCTGTCTTTCTTATTAAAGTAGGTGTTTTGTGTAAAGCACAAATTAATTCATTTCTTATTAGTGATTTTCAAAGGACTTTGTCTTTTCCTGTAAAAGCAAATCCTATACTTTATTCACTTAGACTACGATGATACTTGCAGCCTTTCCCATATGCTGTTAGCTGCTCATTTATCTTGCACTAGTGATAGTCTTTTTAGCTGACCTGTAGTGTGACTTTAGCTGAATAGAATGTAAAACAGGAGCTGATAAAGAGCATTTTTACATCTGAAGGTCATAAATATTGAACAGATTCCCTGTCATGCTTGTAAAGAGTGTCCCGCCTCTTTTGGTTTTGCAGTCAGTCTTTGAAAAGCAAAGGCCTAGCAGGAGTACTAGGGTATATATAGAATACTTCTTCACACTTCTAAAGGAGTACAGAGCCACTTCTAGAAATTTAATAATAAATACAAACAGTTTGTGCTTCAAAATGATACATTAATGCAGCGCTAGCACTGTAATATCAGACACTCAAAATCAGAATATTTTAGAAGGTTGGGCTGTTCTAATTGTAATGTGGCTAAGCTGCATATCCCAAATTATATATGGCATATTTTAATAGTAGGAATGTATTAAAACTTACATTTTAAAATCCACTTTCTTTTTCAATATATGAAGCTTATGCTAATGAGGAGTGAGTGACAAAGGCAGATTTGAAGGTNGGTTTTTCATTTAAAAAGCATGATGGCTGAATAACCAGTTCTCTCCTCAAAGGTAATTAGTTTTCTGTTTAAATAATCTCAAACAGAACTGTAGGGTTTTTTATTTTTCCAAATAAAGTCAAATATATGGGGTTTGCATATTTTTTTAAAACAGATAGACATACTTGGAGAATTTAGAAAGCATGAGCCAACTCCATAGCCTTCCTTGTCACTGGGAAATAGAAAAAGCTGAGGGATAATTCATACTTTTTGATTGACACTAACACTGAAAATTCCATGTCAAATTGATTTGTTTCATGGGTGCTTCACTGTTATCTGTTTGCAGTTTGTTTTCTGGACTTATTAAAATGTGTGAGGTATCTTTACTTCTCTCTCTTCACATAGAAAGCAGCATTAGTGAGCACTTCAGTGCTATTTTGAGGAGCTCTGCATCAGACAGCATTTCATGATCCTGATGTGGTCTTTAAACAATGGACTATGGTGGGGGTTAACCTTGTTTCCCGATTTTAAAAACCAAATTGAGTCTTCACACTGACTCAGTGTGGGCTTTCACTCTGACTGCATCTGAAGGAAGTAACTTGGGACGATGTAGACACGGGAGAGATGCGACTGAGCACAGACATTTTGTCCCTGTGTATCCACTGTGCTGCCATCAGGCCCAGCCCGTTTGAGACCTCCCCTGAGCACACAGGATCAGCGTGGGGAATGCAGCACCCCTGCCCCACAGCTCATCCTAAGACTCTGATTTGCTGTCTTCACTAAGTGTCTTAAACCTTTCTTTTAATCTGTAAATATAATTTGTACCTCTTTTGGAGACTGAATTCAGCATAATTTTAAAGATAGCATTTGTCTTAACTGCTACTTACCGCATTATCTGAATAAGTATATCACGTTAAGATTTCACTTTTTAAAAAGTGCATGCTTTGTTGTAGATGGAAAAGTTAGAGACTACTGAACTCCTGTTTGTTTCATCTGCTAAAGAGCTTTAATTAAAATGGGGATCTCATTAGCAGGGACATGAATCTATAATTTATTTTTTCATTTTTCCAAATGATTCCTAAAGCATAACAAGTTATCATGTCCAAACAATTGATAAAACCAGTCTGTAGTCTGAAAAAGGTTGAGTTTTTTAATAGACTTATCAAAAGTCTTTGACATTTTAACAAATTTTTGCCTGTTAGAAAGAGTAATGTTCTTCCCCATTAGCGCGACTTTTTCATCAATGGCAATGATTGATAGAGAGAGTCTTTTCCTGCTAGAAAATAACCCCATTCACATTCTGAATCTAAATAAGACACTGGAGTCTTAGTTGTACGGATGTATGTCTTTGCCCACTCTGCCCAGACAAGACAGCACAGAAAGTGGTGATCCACAGCCATGGAAAGTTGCTTGCTCTGCCCGTCTGAGCCCCAGCACACTGTCTGCATCCACACGGTTTGCATTCCTGTATTTCAGGCAGCCACTTTGCACACTGTGTTGCAATTGAGTAGTCATATAAATTTAACAGTAACCAAAATCTCTCTCATATTTCTATAGGGATGTGTTGTATCTTGGCTTCACTGTTCATCAGTTAGGGGTTTTTTTCCCTGCTGAGGATATCAGTTGTTCCACTCCCAGAACCACCAACTGTGCAGGCAAAAATGCACTTTCTCATTCTTGAAGCTTGCAGAAGAAATGTGATAGAAATAAAACTGAACTTATAAGTGCTTCTTTTTTTTTCCCTGTCAGGAGCAAATTCAGCAATGTAAATGGGCTATGAAAGCATACTTCATTATTCAGTGAGCACCAAACTTCAGTTTAGTTACCTGCACCAAACTGTTGGAAGTTGCACATCTTGTCCAATGTCTTCTAAGTCTCATGGAGCTAAAGGGTCACTGTTACTGAGGGCCATTCGTCCTTTATTTGCTGAACGATACAATACCAATCAAAACCACAAGGCCATTTGTGTTTCTGAGAGAAATGGAAGTGTTTGAGGGTCCTGAGACAAAAGGAAAATTGGGCCCCCAATGACGTGGTTAGACTCGAGAAGTTGTGAAGACCTCGAGGAGTTGTGGGGCCAGGGCTTTTAGGAGGCTACCCCTCAGCTGGCAAAGTACACAGGGCTTGTCAGGACTCGAGGGCAATTTTCAAGCAGCGGGGTTTAAAAGCTGTAACCCAGATAGAATGTACGACACAGATTTTTATTGTCAGAAACTTCTGAATTGAGCTCCCTGCTTTCCAACTTCTCATGTTCTGCGCCCGTGGCTGAGACCTTGAAGGCAATGTGTGCTGCTGACCCCAGCAGGTGGAGGAAGGTGGTCCTCGCACATTTTGTGTCTGGGTGCCAGCCTGAAAGGGCAAGTAGAAAACGAGCCATGAGGGCTGGCCTGAAAGGTTCACTCAGCTGTTGCTGCAAGAATGAAACTTCGCTTTAATGTATACTAAGGGGTTAAGAAGGAAGCGAAAATTATTCTTTCAGTAAAGGAAACTGGCTGAACAGTTTTAGCTGAAACCTGCTAAAAACTATTTGCCCCTGGGCTACCACAAAGCAGGAAAATATCACCGGAGAAGGTTTCAAAAAGTTATCTGAATGAAAGGAACAGAAAGTTATAATGGCTCTCCTGACTTAACCTTACCAGCTACTGCTACTGGAGCTTACTATAATATTGTATCTTATCTGACCCAAATCCTAAGCCAAATAGTTTTGTTCTCTGTTCCTTTATATTTTGCTGCTGGCTACAGATAAAATTGAGCATGTTTCATTCAAAGAATATTAGTGTCTAGATACCGACTGTTCATCCACTCATAGATACAAAAGAAATAATAGAGGGTATTTGCTTCAACATAATGACTTCATTAAACAAATGGAACACAAGTAGCTCAGTATTGTAGAAGCAAAGAGAGTTTTCATAAACTGAAGAACAGGAAGATAGGGATGATTATTCCACTTTCATGGAACAAAACTGGTGATTCCTTTGATAAACAGCATCATAAAACAAAGCTAGGTCTTATTAAAATGTGTCTTGTCTCTGTAATTTTGTAAAAGATGTTGTAAATCTTTGGAGCTATTTTGCTTATATCCTTCAAAATAAAAGGACTCTTAATTCATAATTTATCAGCATAGCCACTCCAGTGATTATTCCTGCAGGCTACTCCAACTACCTTAGCAACCACCAGAGATGCTAAGCAGAAACAGCAGTGACCCTTTTGGACACAAATAGGCTTTTTCTCATAACATTTGATAAATTTTCTTTGGACTGTTGAGTCCTTTGTCCTCTGCTACCCAGGATGTTAGCTGGTCATCTCCACACTGTTGTAAAGATGAAAGGAGTCCAAATAACACCTAGACATCTTCACTGCTCCGTGCTGACAGGGCAGAGGCAGCCTGTATTGATCGTCACGTCTAGCTGGTAATAAGAATGTAAACTCAGCCTTGTGCTGCTTTCCATCAAAGCAGTGCAAGTCAAGCTTTCCTGTTGCACAGGCCTGCATTCATTTCTCCAGTTGTCAATATGTCCTGATAGAGCTTTTAGAGACTTATCAATATTTAACTGCACTTCTATTGACTCAGCAATTACACGTAATTGATTTAAGATTGATTATCATCATGTTAACATTTTAATGGTCAAAGAGTAATATAACTAACTGAACATGACATTATTTTAGGCTTTTATTACCTTTGTCCATGTCTATTATTGTTCCTTGCCACCAGATTTTAAGTTTTACTTAGTGTTGTATTGTTCACCAAAAATAACTTAGAATATTGTTTATAGATTTATTCTTTGCCAGAATTAATTCCTTTTTTCACAGCATAATGTTTTTATTGTAATTAAAACATTCAAGTGGATCTCTTCAGAATATCTTGTAACTAGTTAAAACATATGAAAAGTGTGAGTACTGGCAAACAATCAGTTAATCCCCTGTGCCACACATGAGGTAGTTAGCTAAAGGATAAGACAGCTAAGTTATTTTATCAACTGCAGTCCTGTATCCAAGAGCTAGGTTTGATGAATGATGCTTTTCATTAATCAGTTTTATTGATTTCTTGCATGGAGAGCTCCGAGACATAGTTGGAACTACAGCAGGTTTGAGCTCTGCCAGCTGTGGAGATATATATATCTGCCAAGAAAAATATGCAAAAAATAAAACCAAGAATGTGGAAAGATGGAATTTTTTCCCAGTGCAAGAGTAATTGCTTGAGTCCTATTGGTGCTGCTAACTCCTTGGTTTTCTTGGTGTGTGAGGTGTAGTGAAGGTTGTGTGATCTGTTGTGTAAAAGAGCAGTGGGACGGGAGGGCAGGACCAGCTCAGCCAGGACCAGGTTGGGATTTTGCCTGTTAGGAGACAAAATCACAAATACAGGGCTATTTTTTTTTTTTTTAACAGCTAGCTAGATAAAGAGAAGTACAACAGAAAAATGAGAAGAGAAATTAGATTACAGGTATTCAGAGACTGTCATTATAAACCATCCAACCAGACTTTTCTGAGACGATCAGAGATTAATTTCAGAAAATCTAATACTATATTTTTAGCTGTCTTTTGTCATGAATTNGTAGTGAAGGTTGTGTGATCTGTTGTGTAAAAGAGCAGTGGGACGGGAGGGCAGGACCAGCTCAGCCAGGACCAGGTTGTGATTTTGCCTGTTGGGAGACAAAATCACAAATACAGGGCTATTTTTTTTTTTAACAGCTAGCTAGATAAAGAGAAGTACAACAGAAAAATGAGAAGAGAAATTAGATTACAGGTATTCAGAGACTGTCATTATAAACCATCCAACCAGACTTTTCTGAGACGATCAGAGATTAATTTCAGAAAATCTAATACTATATTTTTAGCTGTCTTTTGTCATGAATTACCTGGCTGGGGCACTTTCCAAGAACCCACTTCTGAAGTTTTTCTCAAGATACAGAGGCCGGTTGCTCTCACAAATAGACCTTCGGAGACTGAGTGTTGAATCTGGGCCTTAATCAAAGGGAAAAAGAGTAAAGGAATCTTCAAAGGATGCCTCACTATGCAAACGAAGAGGTCTGTGAGCTATTTCATTGCAGAGCCAACTTTTTCACTGGTAACAACTGAAAAATGGTATTTTCTGCAATGAAGTGAACAGGTTTGAAATTTTTGGAAGTTTGTGAATCCTACTTGGAAAAGCTCTCAGAAAACTGCCACTTGCTGCGCCGTTACGTCAAAGATGGCAAACCTTACTCTTCAGCACTGTCATTACAGGATTTGGTCAGACCTGTGACTATTTATGGATGTGTATTTGTGGCTTCTTTTCCTGTTCCTTGTTAACCATTGCAAGCTTTGTAACTTTCAGGCATGAGCAGTCCTGCAGACATCTTTTCATGGAATCACAGAATTGCTAGG
>VYZQ01032875.1:0-26199 GCA_013400655.1 Mystacornis crossleyi | reverse complement strand
AAAAAAAAGAAAAAAAAAGAAAAAAAAGTTAAAAAAAAAAGGAAGAGAGAAAAGGAAAAAAAAGGAAAAAAAAGCTGAAACAATTCAAAATATGCAACTAATATCGTGTAGTTAAACTGATGCAGCATGCATGTTGTTTTGCAAGCTAACAGGTTAAATATGGCTTTGCTTTAAGATTCCCATCAAATTTCATTTTTATAGAGAAATATCTGAAAGCAGAAGGGGGTTGAGGGAGGGTGAGGTAAAAAGAAATAAATCATTGTAGTCTCAGGAACAGTAATCCTTGTTGAGGATTTTGGCTGATTGATATAAATAACATCGTCCCCGCCATCTGTCCGAAGAGGGACCTTTCCAGTTAGTGTTAAGCTGCAACGGCAGAATAATTAATGAATGGTGTCCTTTGTGCTGGTAATAAAGACAAGACAAATTATGTTATAATCCAACTGCTGCTCATTTGTCACAGCCAAATAAAATGTCAAATAAAAGTGAGGGGGGCACTGTGTTTGTTTAATGGACTGCAAGCTACCTGTTCGTATTGTTGACAGACAACTATAGTGCAAGTTGTGAATGTGGAAGGCGGCAAAACGCCGTGTATCGAATTCAGCAATTCTCCTTTTTTTTTTTTTTTGCTGGGGGGGGTGGGGGGGGAAGGGGGAGGGGGGCAGAACGGTTCACCGGCTAGCATTAATGCAAGTTTTAATTATATAGCCATAATACCACTTTCCCCTCTGAGAAAGGTTGGGTTAGATTACATGGTGCAAAAGGAAATTGCAGAAAATAATAACTTCAAACCAGCCTGGCTCCTGCGAATTTGTAAGAATTTGGTAGCGTTCTCTTCGCTCGCATTTTCAGGACAGACGCATTCATCCAGTTGCTAGGAAAACCAAATAATGAAAACATAGCTGGGATTTAGCAAGTTCCACTGGGAATTACCTATGATAGAGGGCAGGGCTGCACTTCCTCAGAACATGCTCCTGCTGTAAAAATTCACAAACCTGGCATTCATACAGGCATCTGTCGCTTGCTCTAATGCCAGTTCATAGTATACATACAAACATCTGCTTCCATGCACAAAGGGATACAGAACGCTTGACAGGTCTGTGTTAGCAGGGTTCGCAATGCCAGTTCTTTATGCAAAAACCCTAATGCTTCCCGTCAAGCCATTAGAAGTGATACAATCAGCCCAGGCCCCATTAAGCCATCAGTGTCCACCTGTGATAAAGATGGCCATTTGTTTTCTTAAAGCCCACTTAATGTCTGCTTAACTCAATTTGTCAGGAAATGTAGAACAATTTCCTCACAGCCTGAAATTTGGTAGTGGTTCAAAGTCAAAAGGCCAGGTCTAGTCTTATTCAAATGATATAATGAACAGTCTTCAAATCTAAATCTCCCTTGGGGAGATGCTGTTTACTTTTTTTTTTTAATGTTAGAAGAAAAAAAAAAAGGAAAAGTAAAATGTATGCTTTTCTTTGATTACTAAAAATATTGAATCTTTTTAACCCATTCATATAGGTCAGCTGAGAAACGATCTTCCTTGCTTCCTTCTTTTGCTGGAGATTAATATACTAAAGGTTAGGCAAAGCAGAGCAAAAATACCAGAATGAATATCCAAAAATTATTTCCAGCATATTTTAAAAGTCTCTTTTTATGCGTAGACATTTACAGTTTAAACACCTAAGAGATATCTCCAATTTTTGCTCTTCCTGGGATCTCTCCTGGCTTATGGACAAGGGGCCCATTCCCTCCTCTCGACGGCAATGCCAAGGGTGCAAGGAGGAAAGTCAGAGTGCATTTGACATCTTTGGTGGGAATTTTGCCTGGGGACAACAGATAACAGCTGAATAAATGTGATACAGCCCCGACTTTGTGATTGTTTTGGGACAGCTCCTCTTCAACATCCTAATTTTCATGTAAGGTGAAATCTGAGAAATGCTTTGCCACCTCAGCCCTGTGTATCCTTCCACCTGCTGCAGGTTTGTTCTTTCCCAAATCACTGTCCATCCTCAGGTCCTCGGTGACATGAAAGTCTGGAGATCAAGGGTGAGGACCAGAGGGATGCCATTGGGAGCCCAGCTTCAGTGAGGGAAAGGGGAGGCTCTGAAGGAGAGGAGAACAGGGATTTCAGGAACTGGCAGTGATGTCCTGTCATGTTTCCATGGCTTCACCCAACAAAATAGGTAGTGATGCTCCACTGCTGTTGTAGGGCAGAGCACCACTGTGAAGTCACCTCTTTGGCAAAAAAAACAAAGAGGGAGGGAAATACCTACACATAGCATAAACAACATTCATGATTTTAAAGACATGTATAATCACACGGTGATAGGTTCAAGAAATTCAATTAAATTAGAAATTTAATGGTTAGAAATTTTCTGTCTTTAAAGACCTTTTTTTGGAAGTGTGAGCAACTATTTGTGTCTGGGAAGGAGCGCAGGTCAAGCAGCGCAGCGCAGCCTCTCTGCTGGCTTTAACTGCTGTTGGGGAGGTGCGTTACGGCCTCGAGTTGTGCATTTGCAGAGAAAATATCACCCCGTCCAGATGCTCGAGTCTGCTCTTTCTGCGAGAAAACCCCGCACGAGGCTCTCGCGGTGTATGAAAAACCAGGAAAAGAGCTCGGCACGTTTTTCTTTTGCATGGTAGAAGTTAGAGGTGAAACACAATCATTTCAGTCTGGATCAGACTACCCTTCAGCAAAGTCCTAAGTCTAATTAACCCCCAAAATCGACTGACAAGGTTCATTCCTCTCCGCTGCTGTCTAACTGGTTGTATGTAAGCTGGGCATGCAGTACCTAAGTCAGATGCTGCTTTGTTATAATTAGGGCAGCAAATTTTGTTTTCTGTTTGGTACTTGCTGTTACATATTGCATGTAATGTATGGCACTGTTAAGGGAAAAAAATTGGAGTCAAAGTGCCTGGAAAGTTAGGTCTGCTCTGTAGCACTGTGAGATTGTTGACATCTGCCGAGGTTGGAGAGCTCAGTAAGCAGGAAATGGGGTGTCACTCTGAGTGGTAGTTTACCATTATCCTGGCATCCTAATGAAGTGTCTGCAGTGCACAGAGCTTCTGGATGGCATCTTAACGCACGGCTAAGCAAAAGCACTTCTCTCCTTGTCACTGTCATCCATCTGCCTGCACCCTACTGTAGCCAATGGGATGGAACCATGCTACAATGTGCTATAAGCCATTTAGAGTTGCACATTGCATAATCAGTCCCATCAAATATGTAAAAAATGACTATTATTGGTTATTTCCCTCAAACTCTGGCACCTGGAGTTTGATACATTAAAGTTTAACTTTTCTAAGTGCTGTTTCTTTCCCATTAATTCCACATATATTTTTGTTAAATGGGAGTGAGTTGCGAACTCATTGTCTTGGGTCTTGCTAGTGGATCACAAAAGTTGTATGAATATTCATTGCAAATTCCACTTTATATCACATAGGATGAATTTATCAATTGCCCAGATAGTGCAGTTTCGCACAATTCTCATTTTCTTTTGCAACAACTAATTCTGAGGCATGAATAAAAAGTAAATCAATTCGGATCACAAATTGCTTATTTTCTTTATAGATAATGTTAGTTAGTTTCAACACTTCTTATAGATTTTTTTTTTAAACCAAGAATATATTTTACAATATATCTGCAATAGAGGATTGCCACAGTGTACTGTGAGTGATTAAAATTGGGACTTTTATGTTGCATGCAGTAACCTTAAAATATCCTGACATTAAAAGTGGTATGAATAAGTGATTTATATATTAATATATTAAAACCTATCTTATGTGTTTATCTTAGCCAGCATGACTTCCAGAATATGAAGACTTACCAAATGAAAGCAGAGTTCTGGGCAGTTGATATGTCTGGGGGAAAAAAAAAAATAAGACGAACAGAGTACCCTCTTTTAAGCAAGTTTTCATTCCCTGATAACACCAAAGCTATCAAGGACTGGGGTTAAGCATTGTGTGACAGAGCAAGCTTCTAAAATGGGCAAGAGCAAGATGAATTGGCTAAGTCGGGTGTTTATTTATACAAACAAGAGGGCAGAACATAATTTAGTTGCATCAGGAATTTTTCACAGACATTAAAACTATAGCAAACATAACAGCGGGGATGCTTGCACAGCAGCACAGTGGGGAAGCTCACAGAGCGTCTGCCCACACTCCGGCTGGCTGTAGCCAGCGCCATAAGTCTCACAATTTCATTAGCACTCGAAAATCCACCTAAACCACCCCGTTCCGATTAAAAAAAAAATATATAAAAGGAATGAAATACACAATCCCCCGAAAAAAAAGAAAAAAAAAAGCCCCAGACAAGACACGTCTTTCTCTCGGCAGCCGAATCAGTTGCGAATTGTTGGAAAAACTCTTGGCAGGCAGATTTTGCTGTAGCAACAGTGTGTGACGTTTTAACCACAGCAGAAATCTTATCCAAAAAAACAGAACAAGGTGAGAAGAGCCTGTAAGAAAATCAGGGAAAACCATGCCTAAAAAACCACCACCAACAAAAGGTGGCAGATCAATAGTTTGATATTTTATGCAGGATCATAAATCACTGGGGTTTTTTCAGCAGTTCAGCCGTGAGGCTCGAAAGCATAAAAAGAAACCATGGCTTGTGATAAAATTAGGCATTAATGTGAGGCATAAATGCCAGTTAACATTAAACATGCACAAGCCACAGAAATGCCTGGAAAAAGGGAAATGGGTGCTATAGTAAAACTATACAAAGTAAATCGGACATGAATAATGCAGCAGGTCTGAGGAGGGTCACGGGTCAGACCCCAGTACCTTACAAAATAATGAATGCATGTCAGGTTAGAGACATCCATCCCGTCCTAACCAACGTGAGTTATTGGAAATAAACCCTGGGCTTCCTGTTCTGAAACAAAGTGGCTTGTTGTAAACATCTATGTCCATTTAAAATTAATGATTAAAAGAAAGATTCGGTGGGATTCGCTTAAGTATTCTTTATGGACACGAGTGCTAAAGGTTACTTTCTTCATTCATTTTTACCCAGCCACTGTTAATGTTAGAGACACGTCATGTTTTCTCCTGTGCTCAAATGTTTATCCGAAGCTCAATTACAAAAGGGCTTATATAATAGTAAGAGGAGTTTTTTTTGTTTTTTTTTTTTAATTCATTCTTCATTTAGATATAAACAAGAGAGCATCTCCACGGTTTTGCTCTGTTAAAGGGAGCCAGCCCTATTTTTAAAGACAGTAACCCAAATTCTAAATATATTTTCTATGATTCTTTTACATAGCAAAACCATCTGTGATTCACTTCAGGGTATTCTGATCTGCTGAAATTATCCTCTACGTCTCCCAAAATTTCCCCCCAAAAATGCAAAAGGGATTAGCGCTCCTCTCATTCTTTATTTGATATATGTGATTATGATGAGTTTCTCTTCCAAAATTTTCATGGAGAAAAGCAATTCTAACTTTCAAAAATTATTTTTTTTCCTCTCATACGTTCACCAATCTTTACAATAAAAAGAGTATAATTAAAAACAATATTGTTTCTTTTCATCACAACTGCTCTGCTTCCTTTTCTAGACTTAGCTGGAGAATTTAACAGCTGTTCAGAGTGTTTTCCTTCCTTTTCACCCTGCACTGCTGGGCTTCATAATACAGCACAGGGAAGGGGAATAACTTTTCCCCACCTATTTGTAAAAACCCGTTTATGGATTTCCCCCCTTCACTTATGCATGGTAAAGAGAAAAACCTAAAAAAAAAAAAAATTAATTAAAAAATCTTTTCATTCAGTCATCTGAAAGAGAAAAATTTATAGGAATGTGGAACCGAAGGCTTTACAGAAATAAAGCGAATACATAGTATTGCAAATGAAACATAAGATCTTGCATCTGATCTGTTAAATATTCCATCAACAAGGTCAAGAGTAAAGACAAGCCCAGCCACAAAAACTGAAGCGAGAGTAAGCTTTAATTAAAAAAATGAACAGTTTATCCTCTTCAGCTTCTCAAGTGGAAAAACAAATTCTTTTATACTAGAGAAAAATCAAGCGTGTATAGAGCATTTGAAAAAAAACCACCAATATCAACCATTTTAATGAAAGAGTACCCAATATTTTCATGGAACTATAAAAAGGAGCAAGACTAAGTGTTATGGCAAAAAGCCTGGGCTCAGCAGCTTTGTGTGGGAAATGGTGAAATGTGACTGTGATTTATAATGAGAAAAGGTATCTACAACATACAATTTTCTACCTAGCTGCAAATAATAATTCATAGTGATGTCCCTTCCAGATAAAATACCTTTGCAATGTAGGACTCATGTGGTAAAATGATCATGATAAATGTCAGACCAGTGCAGGTAACGGCTTTACAAACCATTAAGATTAGCTGGCTCTTTTTTTTTGATGATAACAGTAACCATGCTGTGACTCTATGTGGTAATAATATCTCAGTACTGATAAATGCCAGAGCCAGGCAGAGGTGTTTATCATTCCCCGTTCAGAAATGCTGACTAAAGTTACCACATGTTGCCTGGTTTATTCTTCTTTTACAATAGACTAACAATTAACAAATAGACTGATGCACAACATAATTTTATGCACAATTCTACGGTTTTTGTGCTTTATTGCCTACCTAAATATCCCCTATGTTCCAGTATGGATGACTTCGGTAGAGTAAGCCCTAAAACAAAGCTTTCTACCCTTGCCATTCTCTCAATAAATAAATTTTTAATAAATTAATATGGGGGGGTGGTATTTTATTTCTTTTACAAATACACTTCACAAAGAATTGCGGTCTCTGTAAGCAGCAGAGGGTGTAGGGATGTGGTTCCCTGTCTGGTGTCTGTGTTGATCAACATGGAGCAGAGACACTTCCATCAAGAGAACATGATAAAATTTTACTGTACAACACTTCCTTGTAAATACTCTGCAACAAAGAGTGAGCCCTTCCTTCCATCGAGCTTGGCCCTGCCTCAGTGTCTCAGTTCCACTCAAGCCCATTGAATTCTCAGGAAAAAAAAAAAATCAACTCAAACCAGAATTAAAAATTAAACTACTTGAGAATCTTTGTGAAGTTGCAGTAGAGGCAAGGCAGCCCCAATATAAATATACCTATTCTAGTGAGATGATAGCACGTCTTGTCATGTCACAGCATGTCCAGAGAAGGGCAGTGGAGCTGGGGAAGGGTCTGGGGCTCAGGTCTGGTGAGGAGCAGCCAAGGAAGCTGGATGTGTTTAGCCTGGGGAAAAGGAGACTCAGGAGGGACCTTAGTTCCTCTCTGCAACGAGCTGACAGAAGGTTGTAGCAGGGTAGAAATTGGTCTCCTCTCCCAGGTAACAAGTCACAGATTGAAAGGAAATGGCCTCAAGTAGTGCCAGGAGAGGTTTAAGTTGAGTATTAGGACAAATTTCTTCATTAAAGGGATTGCTAAGCATTGGAACAGGCTGCCCAGAGCAGTGGTTGAGTCACCATACCCGGAGGGATTTAAAAGCCATGTGGATGTGGCACTTGAGGGCATGGTTTAGCCCTGGACTTGTTAGTTCTGTGTTAAAGGCTGGACTCGATGGTCTTGGAGGACTTTTCCAAACTAAATGATTCTGTAATTTTATTTACACACACCAAGCAGCACAAATAAAAACCCAGAGAATTTGTACCCCCTTCCTATAATAAATTACCTTCTGCAAATTTCATATCATTTTCATTTGTAGCTTCAGACCTATTTCCACTGGACAGTTCACCTGAAGAACAAAAATGAACAGCAGTAATGGCTTGTGGCAGAAAACATCAAGGGATGACTGCACTGCAAGACTGGGGGAGGTTGTGCTGTTCAGAAGTTAAGGGTTTTTGTAGGTCAAACCAGAACAAGAAAGAAATACACAGAAAGTGTGCTCTTCGTTTGTGTTTAATTTCGTTATCACTATTGTCAATTGCTTGACTTCCTATAGAATAAATCCATAAGAAATTTCAGGGTTTTTTACTGGAAACTAATACCTATGCACTGATTCCTTTGAGCTCTTTGTCTTCCATGTCTATATAATTGTTAAAATTTAAAACAATTTCAATATAAACATCTATATCTGCAGGCATGAAGTATTAAACTCATGAGGAATTAGCAATACATACTTAGGAAGAATATTATCCTAGTAATTTTAATTTTTAAATTACACTTGATTACAGGAAGATTTTAGCTTGAAATTTCTTTTTGGTGAAACCTTTGAATCAAGGCACTAATCACCACGTATGCTTATGCAGCACCTACTGCAACTGGGATTTAATCCTGATTGAGATCTCTGAGTGCTAGGGTAATATGAATATTAAAGAGGAACATATACGAAGAATGATAGGTGATAATTAAATCATAGATGATAAGATCAGAAAAGTGTTCTCAGGTTATCTAGGGCATGTAACATGCAAGATGTTTTCCCTACATCAGACCTACTGGTACCTTGTCTAATCTGTTCCTAAATGAAAGCACAGTTGTACATGACTTTGCTTTAGTTGCAAAATCTTAGACAAATCGATGAAAATATCAGCCAAACCTTTACCACAAAACTGTGAATCATGGTAAAACAGGAAGGTGTACCTTAACAGAAAGGATAGAAATGTTCTTATCACCTCAAAGGGGAGATTAAAGCCTTTACTGCTGCATTCTTTTTTCACCAATTCTTTACTACTAATTTTAAGTTTGAAATACAATTTTTTTTTTCCCACAGAAATTCCAGTTGTGAGACATTGCAGGTATAAGAAAATAGTTACAGTGGAATAGATTCTCAAAACAATTGTTCACCAGGAAGGACTACTAAAAACAATAGCAAAGGTTTTCATATTTCCAAACATGATGGGATGTTAAGGACGGTGATTCATTAATATACTAGATTTAATTATGATGAGAAAAAAAAGACAACAAGGATTACCTGGGAAGTGCGTCCATCTCAGAAGCTGCACCATTGGCAAAACATAAGTCCAAAAGAGGATTCCATTTAAAATGTGGGTCTCTTACTTCTTGGAGGTATTTTATCTAAGGAAGATGGTCGAGCAGTGTAATAAAATAAATTAAAAGAAAAAAAATTTTTTTTCTGTGAAACAGAAAATGCTTTCCTAAGATTACCAGATAATTTTTAATCTTTGTAATCTACTCTTGTTTTCTGTTGAGGTGAAAGAAGGTATGAAATATTCTGGTTTTAACTACATATCCATGATGACTTTTCTTTTAAGGTACCAGCTACAACACTGTGCAAAGCAATGTCCTCATTTGGCACTCATTTTATTTTGTCTTTTTTTTTTTTTTGCCTTAGAAATCCAGGACAATGCCACTCGCATCAAATCCATAAGGAGCCTGGTAAAGAAGCTCCCTAGACCCAACTACGACACGATGAAAATCCTTTTTGAACATCTACAGAAGTAAGTAGAACTGTGGTACTGACAGATCAATGATTTTAAAAGGAATCAGTATGTGGTGTCCTAATCCTACTGGTAGTGTGATCCAAAATACCAACCAGAGATAATTACGTTCTTTGGCAAAACTAAGCAAGATTTATGGCATCTATGTATATCCTATTCCTGCACAAGAAATCAGGATGTCTAAGCAAAATCCCAAATTTTTCCTCTAGCAGAAAGCAGGACAATTCAATGCAGTTAAAAACATTGGGATTAACATGTTACAGGTGCACTGACTTGGGAAAATGCACCATGTTCCAGACTGCATTCACCCAATTAGACTGAATGTCTCCAGGAATGGCCTTTTGGATGGCCATGTTTTCAACACTGAGATCCCTGTTGTTCAATCACCTGTATTGATCTCGTGCTATGTCGAGGTCAGAAATAACCTCACTCAAGAAAACACAGCATGGGCTCTTGTCCCTCACAAGGAGCTTGTGACAACATAGAACATCTAAGAAACGCAGCGGAGAGATTTGGAAATGCATCTTTGCTCTCCTAATGTTGCTGAGATACCACAGAGGCAGAAAAACGACCCTGTCGTGTTCCCCCTTATTGTTCCCCTGTGGTTTCCACACTCGTTGAGCTGCATTTGCAAGAGATGTCAGCCCAAAAAATCAACCCAGGGTGTCACATTCACCTCAGGTTTTCTTCTTGTGCTTCACGGCATTAAGAGTGAAAGCATAGACAGCTCACATGGCTCACTCAGACACCCGCTGCCGCTGTTTGACCAGCAGGATGACCAGGAGACCTCAGGATAGGGGTATGTGAAGGGCAGGGTCCTGTGTCCCTGTTCCTCCTTGCTGTTGGCACCACCCGTGCCGTTTTCTACAGTCACTTTTCAGCCAAACTACCCCTAAAACTGAAGGGACATCAGGATCTGGGCCCCATCAAGGCACAGAGGAGTATTTCATTCCAGGAATGATGTACTGACCCCAGTGAGGGAGTGATAAAGGCTCCAAATCAAAGACCACTCTGAGCTTATAATGAATGATGCCTTTATAGTGATCATTTCTTGGCATGTGCATGTAAGAGATGTAGATCCTTTATCTTGTTTTGCAGCTTCCAGCTGAAATGGCAAAATGAAGTCCATACAGTTGTGGGAATGTCCCCATTTCATTAAGCACAGAAGGATTTTAAGCAGTCCATAAAATTACTGAATTTGGCCTTGCAGAAAAACACTTTTCTGTGTGTTGATTAGATGTACTGGGTGCACACATTCTCTCCTTCAGCAGGTTATCTAGAGAAGAATGATAATTTATTACTGTCAATGGAAGAATAATAAGGGAAATTATTTCCTGGGAAGAACCTGAGTGCAAGAAGTGGGTACACGCTGTCAGCACAGATATGCCATATACAAAATTTACTGCACTCTGTGTGGCATTGATCTTAACCTGAAAAAGTTTTGTTGCCATGTCTTAGGGGAGAGATATCAGGTATACACAATAAGTCTTTGATCTCATAGTTAAATCACTTGATTGAGACTCAGGAGACATGGGTTCAGTTCTTGGCTTTGACCGGATGTTCTGGGTGACCTTGGGTAAATCATTTAATCTCCCTGTGCCTTGGTTCCTTGTTTACAAAATGATGATAATACTTCCTTTGTCTGCTTTGGCTTTTTAGAGCATAATCTATTTGGGACAGCAATTGTTTCCTGCTGTGGATGTGTAGAATAACTGGCAAAACTGGACCGGCACTGGTGGTTTTTTGGAGAAAAGAAAATGAAAGGAAAAATAAAACCACTAAAATATGAGAAATAAAATACCAGTAGTTCATAATGCTGAGGTACACCAAGGCGGCACAGTGGCACAGAGTGATGGAGGGCAGGAAGATGTGACGGTAGAGCCATTTGGGGGTTTAAGCATTAGGGAAGTAATTGTCTGAGTCTCTCTGAAGAAGGTCAATCGTCTTCTCTGCCTCAAACACATCCTCAGGAAAAAACAGGGCTATTCCATAAGCTTTGCTCCACTGATATGGAAGCAACAGTAGAATAGATATTGAAAGCACAAAAAAATCCTCCAAACAAATAAAACGTGTGTTCTCTTGCACTTGATGATGTTAGAGACAGGGGTCACTCTGAATGACCTGATGGCTCCATAAGTAAGAATGAAGTTGTGCACTTACATTTTCAGTAATGATTTGATGCTTATATTACGAAAATATAGACAACGTGCATTTGTTTGGATCAGTCTAGGAAACACGACTACTTTGCAGAGGTTACAAAATGTAGAATTGTATTGATTTTGAGGACACTCTTCAGAAGAGGTGTGCAAATGTGCCTCAGCACAGACTTGCATTACTTTCTTTGATCACAGGCCTTTCTCAGGATGAATCACAGAGTTTCAAAAGTTTCTGATTAGCTGGGAAAATAACTAAACTGGCTTTATTTGAGGCATATTACTTCAACTGCTATATTTGCTGATAGAGATGGCTGTTCTTGCCCAGTGCTGAACAGATTTTAAGGGGGTTCTGATGGGGAGAAGATGAAGGATTGCAGCTGTGCTGTTTACATGGCATTCCGCTCTTTCTCCTAACCTTCTCCTACTCCTTTCTTTCCTGTCAGACAGACAGAACAGGGCTATACAGACCTGGACCATGGGGCTGTTTAAGCCTGTGACTTCTATACAGCACATGAGAGCATCTGTCTCACTGACACTCAGCACGAGAATCCAACCTCTGCCTCATCCTAAGCCGTTGTGCAGCAATCCAGTCTGCAGGAGCAGGTCCAGATCAAGCAGAAATAACAATGAGAAATGCACTTCAGAAGGGTCCTCCTTAGAAACCCAGACAAAGCAGGTGATGAGAGAGTCTGTGAGAAAGGCCTGGCAGCAGGGATTAACACCCGTGCCATATATCTCTCTTAAACCAAGCTCTCTGAAGCTGCGAGAAGTCATAGTGCAGTGTATGAAGCCCACAGGAGGTGGATTAAAAGCAAAGCTTGGGGCTGCAGTACCTGTTCTTTTAAGTTTTTTGCATTTGATAGGAAAAACCACAACCCACCGATGTCCCTGTTCATCTTTCCATGAAATCTCTTCTACTTAAAAGCAGAATAGACAAAATATGGGGCTGAACAGACATATCACATAGCTCTTGTCAGTCTGATTCCATAAGGAATTGTTCTATTAGGACTCATGCTGGAAATAATTGAGCGCAACTACTATTAGGCTATTCGTGCTTCTTCTCAAAGATGAGCAAACCAAACAAATCGACTTTACAAAGGAAAGAAATAAAACCCAGCCTAAGGAGGGTTTTTCCCAAATAAAGGTCTACGGAAAACAGCCTGTTCTACTTGAATGTGTTTAGACAATATCTGCTTGCTCTGTACAGCCCATATACTGCTGTCCCATACACCGGCTCCACAGATCTCTCTTTCCTCTTCCTTACTCACGTATGACTTTTACTCCCAAACAAAGTGAGCTAATCACAGGTATCAGATAAAATTGATGCACCTTTCTGGTCCCATTTTTCGGGTGCACACAGGACATCAAATGATGCAGAAATGTTGTCTTGACTCGCTGCACAAACATGAACTGGGCCCAACCAATCCCTATCTGAGAAAACATTATTTCTACCCAGTAGTTTACTCAAAGAATTGTAATACAAGTGAAGCAGAGGGGAATTTCACTCTTGATAGTATTTTATGACCTCCTTTCACCACAACACCTTGAGGTCACTGTTACACACCCACTGGGAAACCGAGGCACAAAAAGTTTAAATGACTTTAAGTCTCAGCATAAGCCAGCAATACAATCTAAAAACCCGGAGGGGATTTTTTATTTACACAGAAGCTTCTCCAGTGACCACAAAACTTCTCTTTTCTCCCTTATGCAAAATGCAGCAGGGAAGAGGAGCACCCTGGCTGGGTCCTCAGCGCCGCGCTCCGAGCTGGCAAGGGCGGACACTGCTCTGCTCCAGAAGCCGTGTGCCTGCATCGCACAGCACTGTGCTGGAGCTAATAAGCTGTGCTTATTAATGTTAAATTAATGAATCTCAGCCTGCTCTGCTTATTAGGTTGAGCTCCGTGCCACCACAAGGCAGCTCTGCGCCTCCCAGACCTGAGCTGTGTCGCAGCTGACCAGGCTGGAGCACAGGGCAGCCAAGCTCCAGTCTGGCTGTACTCATCCGTGCGGACACCCCTGCAAGGGGATGCGTGTGAGACAAAACCCCTCTCCTTGCTCCTGATTTCCCTGCACAAAGGCAGGATAATGTGTGCTATTTACAAAACTCTGAAAGGGATGTTGAAATAATTAAACGGGAAGGCAGGGGCCAGCCCGGCGCTCCCATCCCTCTCCCTTACGTGGGAAGCGCGGAACCCAGATGCCCAACTGTGGAAGATATTCTTCCAGCAGCAGCATCTGCCTCCTTGGCAGGCACGTCAGGCAAGTTGTCTGGGGAGCTCTGCAGTTGCCTCTTGGTTCATCACGTGGATCTGTTAATGTGCCCTATCTGGCTGCCTTGTCCGGGCAGGAGCTGATTCCTTTTAATTCACCTTTGAATCCAAGAAACTCCATTTATTTTGCTCTATTTTCCGCATACTCTACATAGCATGGCAAGGAATTTTCAGATGCCATTCAGGTTTCCTGCCCCTTTCAGAGGGAGGATGATGATTTTCTTTCTGATTGCCTTTCCCCTCCGCCCAAATTCTTCATTTTTATTACTAATTATTTGCATTGATTTCACTGGAAATATACTCCTCATTAAGAGTAGAACTATTTATCTAAGACAAACCCACTGATATGAATATATTATCTAACAAAAGTCATAGGTATTCATCTTCAGTGTTTTGACAAAACAACCAAGCTTCCCTCATGTTCATGGATCTGTGAACGGGAAAAAACATCCAACCTTGACAAACGGGGGGGAGGAACAGTTCCCCCACCTCAAACCTCACATCTCGTGGCAGCTACATTCTGAAAAGGAAAGGTTTTTGCAAACTATACACAACTAAAAACATTCGTTTCTACCTATTAAAATCTAAGGAAAAAAAAAAAAGAAAACGAGCAAAGCCACGCAGCCCACAGTAGCCCACACACCAGGACACAGTAATAATGTGGTGACAAGTCCAGCGGCCATACCCAGAATTCTGAGGGAAAACCAGAAAATGACGTTAAAGTACAGCATGTAGTAATGCTAAGCAGTGGATGTCTGCAAACTTTTTTTTTTTCCCCCCAAAGTTGGTGGAGGAAAGATGTAGCAAACATATGTGATTTCTACTTGCTAAACTACGTGTCATATCAGCAGTTTTCGGGCAGGCTCACGTATTAAATGTAGGCTCAGGAGAACCCTTTTCTCTCACAGCGAAAGAACAGATTACATTAAAAACTGTGCAAGTTTTCTATTAAGAAAAAATAAAAATAATAGTAATAAAGGTAAAAGCTACTGAAAACTAGAAACAATCGCCAGAATGGAAGAACTGTACAAACAAATTCTATTTGGGAAATAGAATCTTCCTCAGTGGACCTGTGGAAGACCTACAACCCAAAATGTGGAACGGGCATTTAAATTTTTCCTTAGGAAAAATGCCCAGATTCAGGAAGGTGCAGAAGCCCTTAAATGAAGGCACAAGAAAGATTATTTGTGGAAATTATTTCCTGAATGAAGACCTTTCTTTATAATCAGGCAACTCATGGGCAGCTTTTGGTTTTCAGCCACAGGACAGCAGCAGGGAGAAAAGTTTAACTGTGCTCCTACAACCTTTGGGAGCAGCTACTGGAAATGTGAGGAGGAGAAGCATCCTCTTGCACCAGAGGAGTAGGTTGGTGGTCTGACCAGTTACACAAAAGACTCAGGTATACCTAACTGGCATTTTAAGATTTATATGAAATGATTTAATCATCTTTTAGCTTGAGAAGGGCAAACGTATACTGAAATGTGCTTTTGTGCACGTGCTTTACTGTTTCAGCTATGGAAGAGTTTTACAAAGGAGCTGGAGCAATGCCAACACTCATCCTATTTACCACAGCTTCCCGGGGCTCGTTTTGGGGGAGGGAGAAAAATTAAACCCTTTTTCTCTCTGTCAGGGACATGACAGTCTATTAAACTCACCCTTTGGAAATTAGTGGACACAAGAAAATGAGCACCAGGCACAAGTGTGCACGGGACAGGAGTAAAAGTAAATTTTGGGTTAAAGGTAAAAAAAAATCCGGTCTCTCAGCAGCATCTTTGCTCATTTTGATTTTGTACTTTTCGGGGTTGGGGTGACCTGCAACCAAGGGTTTTGTAGTCATGCCAAATGCTGATTTTTGAGGAATAAGAAAGATACAAAGTTTAATTCTTCCCCAAAGAATACCTTACAGCTTAGTGCTTTTAATGAGAAGAACGATGAGTAATTAAAGCCACATTTTCACCCCTTGCTTCCATCTACTTCCTATTTCCACAACTGTATTTAAAAATATAAACCCTGATTTTCATAACAGTCAGGCAAATAATTGCACTCGGTACTCTTCAATGCTACCAAGTACTGAACTGGTGTATCAGCAAATAACAGAATGATAAAAATAATTAACATAGTTTTAATTTAAATATTTATGACACAGTTGACTCTGTGGCTGCACGGCACCATTGTGCTGAGTGCAGTACACAAATCCTGATAGATAGAGGCCCTGTTTCCAAGAGCTCCTATTGTTCATCCCACATTACTCAATATCAAACGATCTCAAAAAAGCTTTTCAAACATTAATTAAATCTCCTAACTTCCTTTTCAGGTCAGTAAGTTTTATTATCCTAGTTGTGTAGATAAAGAAAGTGGGGAATGGAGAGGGTAAGGCACTTTCCCACCACGACACGGCCAACACTTCTCACTTCCACTCTTTTGCTTGCTCCCCAGTCCCCCAGCCGAGCCCCCCAAGCCCCTGCAGGCTCGTCCATGTGCTGTGGGTGTACGTGTGCATCTGGACAGCACAGCCCAGGGAGGGCTGGTTACTGCTAAGGACTCTTCAGTTAATCAGGACCACGTGAGAATCCTGCTTCTGGTTTGCACTCGCATCAGCTTTTAGCAAAATATTACCGGCGGAGTTAATTTATGTGATTTTGTAACCTCTTAATATTGCTTGGGGTTAGTGTTCTTTCCAGCACAAATGGGTTTTTGTTGGCCAAAATTCGGAATGCTCAATTCATTACAATGGCTTTTTCCCCTTTTTTTTTTCCTTTTGCTGTTTGTGGAGGTTGGGTCCTTACGCACAAATGTCCACGACCAGGTCATCAAAGAGTAAACTGAAATACTTTTCATTTTTGTGCCTAAAGATATGTGATTTTTCTCAGAATTAAGGTTGTGAAATAAATAATTTGCTTGAAGTTTCTCAGATATTCATTGGAACTTAAAAAAACAAAACAAAACAAAAAAAGGCTTTAAGGCCAAAATGTCAGCTCTCTGTGCAAAATAATTAATATAACAAAATAGGATCTATTCTACTATTGATTGCAATGGAATTTATGCAGGTAATTCATTAAGGGTAGTGAGAGTTTGGCATGTAAATGCCCTAGCACTTTGATGGGAAAATAAACTCTGATTTTTTTTTTCTTAATAAGCTAAAAAATACACGTTTTCAGTGGCAATTATATAAAAAGCAAAAGCAAATACCTGAACAACTAGGGTTGTGGATGGCCCTGCTCTGTGAGGGTTCTGGAATGACATAAGATCAAATCCTTTTTCACATACAGCAAAAGATGCAACAATCATTTCAATCACCATGTTAAGAGAATCAATACAATTTTTCCTTACAGAGAATGGCACTTTACATTCCAGTATTTACAGGTTATCACCTTCATACATCTCTTTTCGTGGTCAAGTGCATGATTACTACTTCTGACAGGGTATTGGCCATTTTCTTATGAAGATCTACAAATTCTTGTAAATAGAAACCAATCCGGGAAAAAAAAAAAAAAAAAAAAAAGAGAAGAGCAAATCTGTGGACTGGAATGCACCCTACTTGTAATGGGAACAAAAAGCTGGCAATGAAATATAAACCTAAATCACAGCAGAATGACCTACTTTAAGGCATTTGCCAAAGAGACAGTGTTTTAGACAGCTTCTCTGAAGTAGCGTCTTTATGTCTATGCCATCTGCAGATTTATTATTAAACTTTAGTGAAAAAAAAAAAAAGAAAAAAGTAAAAAAGGAAAGAAAAACCTACAGTATGCCTGAACAAAACTCAGCTTCATCTATAGAAAGATTCCAGTACTGTGGGCACCACACCCACACCTACTGATGTGGTCCAAGTTTTTTCTTTAGAGGCACCTAATTAAGAAACCCTGACTCATTTACATGGATACGTTTGATCTAAATTACACTCCAAACCACACCAAATTAGGAGCATCTGTGAATGCGAAGTGTTTGTTCCCAGTGCCTGGTAGAACAGGGCCAGTTCTGGACGGCACATGTTCAAGTGACGAAAAATATTTCAGATGTAACATACTTCTGAGACCCGCTTTTCCACTAATAATTCATAATGAGTTAAACCAGTATCTCTGCTTCAGCAATTATTTCAGGCTGGGGAAAAATGTCATTTTACTTTCTAAAGGAAGGGTGGGGTAAAAGGGGGAGTGGGCAACCACCTAGTTTGGTTGTTGTCCCTGATACGGGGCATTAACAAAGCCATTAGCTGCAGTTTAAATCTGTGCAGTGCATATATTATCCGATATACTTTACTCCTAAAGCCTAGACTGAAGGAAAGTATTTGCGAATGATTGGTTGTTTTTCACAAACAAGACCTTCTGCCTTGGTGAATGGTCTTCCCTCATTAATCAGTTTTCCGGTGGAGTCCGGATGGAGGGTGAGGTCTCAGCCCAAAGAGGCAGCACCCTACAGAACATTAACATGAAAAATTCAAGACCACCAGATTTGGGAGTGATATTTCCCTTTCCAGGCTGCATTGCTGGTGGCTGATGGTGCCTGCTTGCAGCCCAGAAAGCCACTCTGTACAAAAATGGGTCCTGTGGCAATTAGAAAATTTTTATCCCACTTTCCCATCTCCCACTAAGAGCAACAGGGGGGCTGCAGAAGCCACTGGTTGCTGCTTTGCTGCCTTACTGACAAACTGAATAAAAAATAGCCTTAATCTCACTCTGAGCAGCCCAAGAACTGAGGAGTGTAAATCCGAATTCCACGCTGGGTTTGAAATTCCCAGCCCACTGGCACAATTTGGCGCAACCTCCGGATTTGGCCCATAGTGTTTGGCAGCCACCTTTTATTCTTCCAGTCTTTTATACTCTGTGAATAGTCCAAGTTACATAATGCCAGTGACAATTTGTTTATGGGGAGCGTTGGAGTCACTGTTTTATGATTACATTCAAACTTTAAGCCACATTTTGACATCTAAGGATCATCTTGCATTCTCGTGTACTCTATGCAATGAAGATTTGTGTTCCAGTAAGGGGGAGGGGGGAGGGGGGAGGAACTTTATAAATAACACGACTCCTTTTGTCTGAAGAGATTTTAATACATTTGTCTGATCTACTGTTTTTGCAGTAGCTAGAATATAATTTGAATATATTAATATTTTCAGCAACTGTGCTGAGGGAGCCCAGTTAATAACTTATGCATGGGTGTATAGATACACTTCAGACAGAGGTAGTTTTTAGCCCTTATGTTGGTAATACTTAGAAACACACAATGAAAGAGGCTGTTCTTTCCTCCTCTTTGTTGTGGGCATGCATTGTGATGGTATGGAGCCAGTGTTCTTTCTGTTGTCTACACAGCCTGGATTCAATAAGCAGTTATATATGCATATTATGACAATGTGGTCAAGGAAACCAGATTTTTTTACTATACCTTCATGTGCCTGTACAGTATAAAATCTGGTATTTATTTTTCTTGTCCTCATTCAATATGTTAACAAAATCATAATTTGATACAGGTTATGTTCACTTTATAATTAAAATTATAGAGTTAGATGAAAATACAGCAAGATGTTGCTGAATGGAAAATATTTATCTTTTCATACATTGCGCATTATGGTGCTATGTAAAATCATAAATCTGTGAAGCAGCTCTCTCCAGCCAATTTGCCTCCTCCCCTGGTCCACAGGATGCAGCCAGTTCCTCCTCTACAGGAGGGTTCTACACCCACGCCAGCCCTGACATTAGATAGCACTGCCACCTCCTCTCAGGAGCTTTGCTGTGGTCTTCCAAAAGAAGACCCCTTGCCATGGAGGTAAGCCAAGAAAAAGGAATTCAGAAAAGTTCTGTAATTTTCACAGCTCCTCCTGTAGCTCTCCTAGCACCTTCATGGGAAAAGCACAAACTTTTTGCACCATGTTCTCTGTGTCAGCACTAGACTCAGGCTCCCCGGACCACCTCAGGATAGCACTTCATCCATCTGGAAACTGTTCTCACCTCCCAGATCATTGCCATCCACACTGCCAAGTCAGGCATTCACCAAACACCATCAGCAATCACCACACACTATCAGCGTAGGGCAGATGGGACAGCCCCATAGCATATGGAAGCTTTCCAGTAAGTAAAGTTTACTGGGAACATCAGTTTGCCTTGTTCAGACTCTCAGTCTAGAGAGGATTTTCACAGGGCTGTGGCAGCAGCAGTAGCAGGCAACTTTAACCACCTCAGACAACCCAGATTGTTTCCATGTCTGGATAAGAGTCTCATAAAAGTGTCATCGGAATAAGGAGTTTTCACTCCTTCGGAACATCTACCCCATGGAAGTCACTGCAGCTGCTCTGGACTCAGAGTCAATCCCGAGGCTGCTATCACAGGGCAAATTTCAGGTCTTGCTGAACACATTTTGGATCTCATGGGGACACCGTGGTGAGGAGCTGCTTCACCTTTCCAGGTTACATAGCAGGAGCTTTCCATTGCTTCTCATGTTAAATTACATTTATCCTGCTCTGCATCCTGAAACTACAATATGTAGCTTGCTAAAGAGGCACTTCCTAAGCTTGTAAATCCATTTACAACCATTCACTTCAGTTTAGACATTTTCTGCTGGAGGGGCAGCACCTACAGAGAGGTGTCCTGGAAGCTGCTTACTGTGTGAGTTGTCCAAAGACTGATGAGTAGGCCTTGATATCAACAGCAAGACTGTCCCTGTTGTTCCTAAATCTTTCAATCTCTGTCAAACATGGTTTGGGTTAGGAGGTCTAAGAGAGTCATGTATATTTTCTCACCATTTTTTTTAAACTGTGGATTTTGATCAGGGTCAGACAGAAGCAGATATCGGCAAATCTGGTCACTTGAAGCTTCAAAGATGAAAGAAATACAACTACTGAGAGAGGTAGGGCTGACTGTGTAGAGAATAAAGACTTTGTAAAGTATCTAAGGCAGTTAGACCAGAGTCATCTGAGACCAGCACATGTGTGAATGGGCATTTGACTTTAAAGAAACTAATGAGAAAATTCAAAGCTTAGTTTAAAGCCAGGAAATATTGCAGAACTTGCAGTACTACAAAGGGTGCTTCTTAGAAAGACACAATATATGGAAAATCCTCCACTCCAGGCAGTCCCTGAGTTTAGTGCAGCGGACTAAACACGTGCACGAAAAAATAAACCTCAAGCTAAGGTGAGCGGACAAGACAGACAAAGTGTAAGTAGAAAAGACAATGCTGACATAGTAAATTCATTGCTGAAGGGCAAGTAAAATGTAAATAAGTTTAAAGGAATCAAAGACACACTCACTAGTGCATTTAAGAGCTGCATTCATCCCACTCGTGCTCAGTATCAGGGCTGAAGCAATCATGGTGCTGGGAGGCATGTTAAAGCATCTTTCAAATCTGATACAAACGCAGTGCATACATATTGCAGTCGCAGCTTGTGGAGAGATCAGAACTGAACCTGGAGAGGAGGAATCCTGGTTGAGGTCAGATCCCATATAAAATCATCTCTGTTTGGGTAGATCGCTGCAAAAAGACTTTCATTTTAAACAAGATGGTGATAACACAGGATACAAAAAATGGAGATGTTATGTTGGGGACAGTTAATAGGCCAACATTTGAATTTTTTTCATTATTTAAAAAAGACTTGAAACAAAATAATTTATGAAGTAAGTACAATGGTTTGATTTGATATTTTTAAGGGTCTTTTCCAAACTAAACAATTCAGTGGTTCTATGATATAAAAATTCACAGAAAAGGAAAACTTTGGTGAGAGTTTGTTCCCTTAATTTTGTGGAATTCTTTGCCATATTCTCTGATTTTTACGTCAAAAGTTACTGATTTTCTCACAGAACTGAATAATTAATTCATGATACTGGACAAAACCAATGTGTTTTTAGCGAAACTGTTTTTCATGGGCTTCTCTAGACTCACAAGCAAAGATGAATTTCTGAGCAGGTTGTCTGCAGCTCAACATCCCAGGCTGAAATTCCAGTCAATTGCCCCTTCTGGGCTCTAAGTCAGAAAGTAAACCTGTCATATCCAGGGCTGAGTTATTTGCTGTCAACTGGATTATAGCACAAAAAGGCTGTAATTGAAGGCTGCAAGAGGTTGTAGATTGAACATAGTCAAAAGCAGTAATTCCACTTAGTAAAAGTAGATATCATCCAAAATGAGAAAAGTTAAGCTCATATAAGGCGAAATTCTGACTCCGTTGTGGCTTCCAGTTGCTGGGATTTTTGTCAGTGACTTTCAGAGTAATCAAAATCTCACTCGCTGCTCAGAGAGTCATGCTGCAAAGGATGTGATGAAGTGAAAGTTAAAATTACTCTTAACCTAGGGCTTCCAAAATGCATTTTCTGAGCAGAGACTGCTGTCTAACTCAGTGTTTTCATGATGTAGCAATGCAGACAGTCCTTTGGGGGACCAAGGGGATAAAACTGTGCCAGTAGAGTACGGGTGGGATAGCAGAGCCAGCCCGCTGTAAACGGGAGCTGAAGCTCCCATTGCTCAGCACCCTGTGGGACACGGGGAACTGGACCACTAAGGCATAGTAGTGCACAGCTTGTGAGAAGTGATTTCAGAAGGCTGTAACATCACTGAATACCAGTGGCAGTGCTGACACCTTCCACCTGAGGCCCTCCTTTGAAAGACAGGGAGAGATTACCGAAAGAGGGAGCGTAGAAGTGTCTGACAAATGCACTAATTTTACTGGGAGCAGGAGGATTAAATTATAATACTGAGTCTCATCATCTTTCTACCTTTCATACCAGTAAATCTGAACCAAAGGATGCGGTTGATGTGCCTCTGGGAAGAAGGGTCTCCTGTGTGCTTTCCATATCCCCTCTGCTTGGGGTGTGCTGCACCGAGTGGCTTCTCTCACTGAGTTACAAACCAGAAGTGGTGGCTCTGCTTTTTTGCCACGTACTTTCAGTTTGTCCATCATTAAGCACATCAAAGCCTCGGTGTCCCCATCAGAAAACAATGCTGTTAATAACATTAATCCACCTTTATTAAGAGCCTTTAGCTCTGTGGAGGAGTACCAAATATTATTAAGACAAAGACAAGAGGATAATAAGGAAATGTTTTTTCCCTTGCTGACCTAGTTTCTAACCTCACTTTAAAATCTTCCCTTGATTTTAATTATGCTTAATCTAAAGCTAAGCTCACAAATCTAGCAAACTTAAGGGCTGCTTTTAAGTGAATTTTCTCGCCTGTCAGAGTTTCTCAAGCTTTCTGCGCTACAGTCAGGAGTTTATTTCCAGCCCAGGCTCAGAGTTGGGGCATTTCTCTGCCAGCACGGTGACTGCTGGGCTCGTGAGCTCAGGCACCACCTTGCTCCACTCGAGCCTGGGCACCACAGCATTCTTCACAGAACAATTGCAGTCCTTTTCTCATCAGCCATAGCCAGAGGCAGCAATAAGGGTGAAGGATATCTATCATGAAAAGTCCAGTGTCAATGTGTTCCCCCAATTTATTTACTGACCTTCAATGCAACAGCCATACTCCTGACCCTCATGAGATGAAGCCTAAGGGGAAATGGCACTGAGCACCAATTCCATATCCTGTTGTTCTGTGGTCTAAATTAAGTGCTAATTAATTACCACTGGCATCTTTGGCATTGCCTGTCAAATTGGATTTAGGATATCCTTTTGCTGTTTAAACAAATAGCCCTACATCTAAAGCTAAAATCCCAAGTGTCAGCATTTTCGTTACTTTTAAATTTTTATTTTAAAATCCAGTGAGTGTGTTCCTGGATTTTGCAGGTAATATTCAAATAAAAGAACCAGGAATTGATATTGTCAATTTTGATTAATAGTCCCTCATTAATAAACATCCTGTTATTCAGTTTCCACCTGCAGTTGCTGATGTTGCCTGGAATCAATTAACTCATATAATTTGATTTATTTTACAAAGACATTTTTGGATGTGCTGTGCTGATGATAAAGGTTCTATATTTACAATTCGTGATTTAGGCTAGATTGTTCCTAACAGCTTTTTATTTTTAATGTTACAAGAAAATGTAGCTTCAGGCATTCTTGAACAAAAATATTTAAGCAATTTAAAAAGTTAAAGCTTTAATTATTTAAAACTATCTGTTGCCTTCTGAACCACACAGGCCACAAAAGCATACAAATCCAGGACTATGACAGGTTGGTCTTTACAATAAGCTAGCTGTTCTGGAGAAAAAAAATATATCAGAAACAGAAGTAAAAATAAACTTTAAAAAAAAAAAAAAAAGTCAAGCCCAGCAGAAGTTACACCACCAGCCAAAAACACATTTAAGGCATTAAGGTGGTATACCTCTGCCTGAACACATATTATTCTATGTAGTCTCACACTGCCTTTATCACTCTACTGTCCAAACACCTCTAAGAAGTGCACCAGCATCTGCCCAGCATCGGCCACGGGGGGTTTTGCTCTCTCCATCCCATCCCCAAGGAGAGGCTCATGCTCGTAGTGCCCGTGTGGATTTTGAGCAGGGGTTTGCTCTTATTTGAGCTATATTTGCTGCTACGGGGCTGCTACAGCAAGCAAAAATGAATGCTTTGTGCACAGAGCTGCAGCCAGAGGAGTCCAGGATGCTCCTTGAGGAAGTTCTTGGCCTTCAGCTGACTCCTACCAAGTGGCTGTGCCCAAAGAGACAAACTGCAGGCACAACAGCAACACGGACTAGCCAGACCTCTTCTTAAGAGCACCAGTTTGAACCAGTTCATGTTCACTCATGAAAAATTAAAACCCAAACCAAACTGGGAGGACAGAGCCCTGGCTGTCAGTAAATGGAAGAACCTAGCAGGTCACCCAGTTGGATCAGTTTTCCAAAAGGGAGCCCTGCCAGATTTTGTGGCAAGATTTTGAACCCATCTCTTTGATACAATTTGGTTTGGGGGAGTGGGATGTGAGCCTTTGCCCACACCACAGTCTTTGGCAAGGCCACAGTGTGGTGAAGAGCTCCTGCCCTTGCTGTCCATGCACCAGTGTTCCCCTCCTGCCTTTGGAGCTTTTATGACTCAGGAGATGTCTAGAAAAGGAAACAATCCCAAGGCTGAGGTGCAGATAAACTGTTACCTCTCTCAGAGCCCCTCAGTGAAGCAGGAGCACCTCCACTTGTGCAGAAGAACAAGCAGAACTTCTCCTAAGCACTTTCCTGAACGAAGCCCCTGTAGAGGCTGCAATATCTTTAGATATCAGAATGTGTTTTTAAATGCTGTCCTGAGCCACCCAGATGATAAAGTATTCCTCCACAAGAAAGGCACTCTGTGAGGTGTGTGCAAAGGCAAGAGCCCACATGCTCTTCTGCAGAGTTGTCATACGGGGAGCAAAGTTCATGCAGTGATGAGGAGACTTTATTTTTAACTGTTCTCTTATTAAACCAGGCTAAGCCAGAATAAATGCCTTTCTTTAGCTTTTCACAGTCTACTCAGCCAACTGTGAAGCAATGTTCAGAGTTAGTTTAGTTATTATTTTCATTTAGGGCCGGGCTCCAAGGCAGTTCATCCAGGGAAGAGCTCGTGATGTGAGATGTGTGGGGGATCCCCTGAGGAAGCCCATTCTCCACTGGGTCCCTGTCAGCTGTCCAGGTACTATATATAGCCACCCAATGGTCACATTTAAAGGCTAGTCTGTGGAGGAAGACAGCATCAAGTGCTCCTTCTTGTATCCCAGAGCGACTGAAGAGAAGGGATTTTTTCCCAAAGAGCTGTAACACGAACCCACAGCTGCAGAGCACAGGAAGCCTATGGAGTTTCTGTAGGCCAGGAGCCATTGAGGCTATTTTCAGCAAAAGCAAGCTCTTAAGTATGTCTGAACTATTTCTGACCCCTCTTGTAACATATCCTACGCCATGACCTGGTTTCTCTATTACCAGCCTAGCTATTGTTTCAAATTCTACCTATGGAACAAACAGGGATTTAAAATACCTTCATGTTTTACACAGCCAGATACAAGTAGCTTAAAACTGTATTAGTGCACTGTGACCTCTGAATTGTGCTTATTTGTTGCACAGGAAACCACATGGCACATTTGGAAAAGGAGAGACGTTGTAGAGTTTTGGAGCTCCTCTATAAGCAGAAGCCTCAGGTCACAGTTCCATGCACACCAAACTGCCTGTTCCCATCACAGGGTACAGATCTCACAAGCTGAGGACTCCACTGATGATGTTTTCATTTTCTTGGCTTCATCAGCTGGTGATGCACTGTAATGCACCTGAGCAAATCACCCATAAAGCCAGGACACAGATAATAATGAGGTTTATGCTGCATTCATAAAATATCGAGAATCTGAATTTAATGCTAAATTTTAAATTTATCTTTTTAGCAGTGCAAGGAATTGAACAGTTTGCACAGTTAGAATTTGTGGCATCAGGGTCTCACTTACCACCAGCTATCTCCATAAGATTCCCAAGATGGAGCTAAGTAACACACAGGCCCTGCACTCTTCCTCCATGTATTTTGGTGCATTTTGGTGTATTTTGGTGT
>VYZQ01032872.1:37811-49299 GCA_013400655.1 Mystacornis crossleyi | reverse complement strand
AAAAAAAAAAATTTAAAATAAAATAGAGCTTCAGAAAAACATGCATGTCTTGCTAAATTGAAGCTTTTTGGGATTTTTTTCAGTTACAGAATATGAATGGAAAGCCTGAGCCTTCTCTGTATATCTGTTTGGAAAGGTTTCTGGTAGGCTTTGGCTGTGTGGATTTCCCTGGTCAGTACATGAGCAATTCTGCCCCGTCACTGATGTACTGGGACAATGAGAGCAATTTCAGTTGCTCTGTGGCGTCATGGGGTGTTCTGCCTCGCTCTGTGACCTGTGTTAGTTGGACAGTGTGCTGCTCTGGTGACACTACACAGCGTGTGTTTATACTTGAGAGGTTTCCTGTGGGCTTCTGGAAGCTGCTGGACTAGATCCTCAGAAAACAGGCAGAATTACAATTTTATTGGATTCGGCCTATGGGAAGACTTCTTTTTACCTGCATTTGCAGTTATGAATGGTTAACAGTTTCACTTTAGTTTGATTTAAACAGACCTTCAGCAAAGTATTTACTTGAAGGACTGTGTATAAGCTGCAAAGGAAATCAACGTACATCAATATATTCTTCTTTGGACACTGGCTTACTATTTTACAGTGCAGCAAAGAATGTGTTTGTAATAAAATAATGGCACAAATAATCTGAAAGAGGTATCCATGACACGCCAGAGGAACAGTGTCTAGGTGTATCAGTATTGTCTAACATTAAGAAAGGTCAATGTCTTTTTTTGAAAGTGTTCAATTATAAATTGCCCTGGACCCTAAATAGCCTTGACACTCTCTAGCCATAATAATTGCAGCTTTTGTAGCCTTTGGAAATACAGTCATGCAGAGGTGGTACAGGGTTTTGCCAATTGCTTCCTTTGTTGCTGGCAGACAAAAAGATAATGTTGCAACCTGCCTTTCCTTTTTTAAGAGTTTGCTTAAAGGACTAAGACTAAGATCAAGAGCTTTGCAGCTGTATCAAGAATTAATGACTCTTGTGTAAGTCACACATTCTGTGCCAAAAAATCTACATCCCAGCTGAGGTGATGAGTACAGAGACAAACTCTGACAGGGAATATGTCATGGGAGTAGCAGCTGTACAGGAACAAGTATTGAGAATGACTTCTTACAGGGAAAACAAAAGATGATTATGGATTCAGAAAAAGACATGACCAAGATGTCCATAAAAATGAAAGCTGACTAGTCTGACAAGTCTTGGATTTCAAAGTTTTGTTGAGTGTATATCTAGACCCTAATGGGTCTGATTTCTTTTTTCTTGGTGTCTTTTATGGCTTTCCTTTGTGTTAGTATGAGATAGAGGTATTCTCCTTTGCAGTGACTCCCTAGAGCTTCTGCTACTTATCTGTCTTTTAATCATAGTGAAGAATACAGGCCTTTTGATATGGTCCCCTATGGCAGGTGAGGATTAGTCAGGGTTGAGGGGAATTGCCCATTCCATAGTAGGCAAGGTTGAGATACAGTTAAAGGAAAACTCTGTCACAGAACTCTTTATTTTACCTTTCTTCTCCATGTGCTGGAGACCTTTTGTAGAGAGAAGAATTAATTCTTCTGGCAAAGCGATTTTGAGCTACTACTCAGCCAGTGTCAAATTCGGTGTGGCTTCACAAGGGACAGGGGGAGTTGCAGCCTGTAGGACAGACCTGAACTTCTGGGCTGTGACAGATGGGGTCATCGCAAGGGAAAGAGGTATTAAGCCTTGACGTAGGTATAAAACTGTTGTAAGGTGTGTTTAAACTCTTCATGATAGAAATTATTCAAAAGTCTTATATTCTTTGTGCTGAAGTGTTAGGCCAGATCGAAGGCCTGTGCCTGGACCCTTTCTACAGCACCTTCTGCATCAGGCCTTAAATCAGAACTATGTGGGACATGCCTGTCTGTGCCCTGGAATAAGAGCAACCAGTGCTGCAGTATAACAGAGTCTTTGCTAATGTGATTTAAGTATTTAGGAAAAAAAAAGGCATGATGTGAGTGTAGTAGTTGTAAGGCAGCTCCTCCACAGCAAAATGCGTGGCAACGTCAGGAATAGTACGAAGAAAAAGATGTTGCTCTGCTGATACAGGAAAATTTGGCTTTATTCACATCTTAAATACTGCATGTGGCAACTTTCTCCCAATCTGTAAAAGGACAGACCGTTAAAAGGTGTACGGAGAAAGGAAGCTAAAATGGTCAAGGAGATGGGGCTGTAGCCACATCACAAGGAGAGACTGATACGTCTGGGACTCTCAAATATGGGGTGGAGAAGGCTGAGAGAGGTGGAATTGATTTTTGCAAAGCTCAAATGCAACCCATTATTCACCAAACCCTGAATTAATAGGACTACGGTCTACGTAATTTCTTTGGCTTTAAACCAGTCAACCACCAGTTTCATTATTTTGTACGCTGCATGGTTAACTTCTTATATGTGCTGCTCCAGGAGACTGTGGAAACAGGCAATATCAACAGATCAATAAAAATTAGACAGAGCCATGGATTAGAGGTCCATAAAGAAACACTGAAGGAATTAGGCGGGAGGATTCTACCAAAAAACGCAGTACAGCTCTTGAAGGAGAAGCAGAATACTTGGCTACATGAAACCCAGTAGGGTTTTATATGCTTTTGTGTTCATAGGCTGTCATATGTGGTGTCTGGTGAAGCCAAAGGCTTAAATATATAGGTGAATTCTTTTCTTCAGCAGAATTCAAAGGTTTGTTTCTTATCTTTTGGGTAGGCTATCCCACCTTATGCACTGTAATACCTCAGTTTGTAGGGAAGTGTTTTCTTCTTTCTGTTGTCTGTAAATCAACCATTTCAGCCTAGTGGAAGAGAATGTTATAGTTCATTCTTTTTCTTAATTTTTTAATGTATTAAATAGGATTTCAACCAATGCTTGTAGTTAAGTACAGTTACACATTGAGTAGGGAGAGGTGGTAGAATTGTGTAATTATTTTATTCTTGGAACATAGTTTGTAACTACTCGTGATTACACTTAATGTTGAAAATAATCTATAAAAACTCTGGAAAAATGTGTTTTTACAGCTTAATATAATAGATATTCAGAAATGGATTGGTTTGGTTAACTTTGCTGTTCTCAACTAGTACACTTTCTTTTTTGACATCTTTGATGGGATGACCTGCTAGATCTGACTAAAATTGGCAGTTGACCCCTTTTTGGTATCAAATCACTGTATTCTAGATTTGACTTCTTTAAACTCTCTTCTGAAGTGGTTTGTAATTATTACATTTTTGGTGAAAGAAAAGCTTATTTCTTCCATTTTTTTTCTTCCCTTTGAATAGTGTGTTGCTGTCAGGCTTAAGAGCATGGAGTTTATTTCCCTGCAAGCCAACTGATATGAGTATGTCAATGCAGATAAACAGCTTTTTGGATCCATCTTTGGCTTTGGACAATCATGCCTGTACTCTGCTCCCTGTGGTGTGGCTTAATGGAAGACTAAACTTTTTTGTACAATTTATACACTCCGCCAAGCGTTTTCAGGAAAACAGTTATTCTCCTAAGATTTGTGAGTTTTAGGGGTCAATAAACACTTTATTTGCTCTCTAAATACCAGGTTAAAACCAACATGGCAAAGAAATAACAGCACCAGAATGTCTGCAATTCTGTTTTTGATTTAGTTCTTCCAGCACAAGTTACAAGACTGTGCACAGTCTTAATGACACCCTGGGGTGGCCACTGATTCTACTATTTCCTACTTCTCTCTCTCTTATTCTCCCCTGGAAGCAGGACAGGCCTTTCCACACCAGCATGGGAGAGGAATAGGCAGCAAGCATATACTCCATTCTTCGGTGTCAAATATCATCTCTTTATCTTTTTCCCCATAAAATGCCAGAATATTTCATCTCAGGTAAGCAGATCCCAGGCAATGAGTGAACAAATGAGCCTGTGCTGAGCTGTAGGACCTGGCAGTACAGGAGGGGATGAAGAGCAGCTCTTTATCCCAGTGATGCTTCACAAGTCCTCCACGGTCAAATCCTTCTGCAGAGGTCACAGGCCCCTTTGCAGCCATTCCCAGCAAGATCAAATTCTTTCAAGCAGGAGACTTGTGAAGAGAAGAAGAGCCCCACACCTATCTGCAGATGCCTAAATCGCTTTGCGCTTGCTGTCCTTGTGAGTATCCCCACAGTTGGTGTTATCGCGGCACAGTCCGATTTTGCGTCGGTAACACTGAGGATTCCGGCACTGTCAGCCCTGTCGCAGCCATTATCACTGAGGCAGTTTCCCAGCCAAACTTAGCTCACTGCCCAGGAGTCTGAGGCGAGGTGGGAATCAGAGCTGGCGTTTGACAGCCTGCACCTGGGAGAGCACACGCCCCCTCGTACACCTTATCACACGGCCGTACCAGCCAAGTCCTTTGTGTGGCAGGAAAAGCTGCAGTGACGGGAGCAGGCTGCCAGCGTTTGACAAGAGTGGTTCAGGGAGAGAACTGGGCGGTTAGCTGAAACAGAGATGTTTAAAACTGTATTTTTATGGTATTTTAGGTAACTGTGAAGAAAGAACCAGTGACCTTTGCAGTGCTGCTAAGGGATCATCAGGTCTCAGGCAAAGTGTTAAAAAGTGAGGTTGTAGTTCTTACGTTGAAGATATTTTTGAAGGTTAATGTTTGGAAGGGGGAAAACTGTAGGAATATATTTTCAAAAGTCCTGTTACTTTTTTGTTAGCTCTCAAAAACAACTTTTAGAGACTTGGAGTAGCAGCCTATTTTTTTTTTCCTTTTTTTAGACTTCCTCCAAACTTGTGTGACAAGACAAATAACCCTGCAGGCCTTTAGTCTCTTTTTTTCATGCTCACGGATGGCCAGGCCCTCTCGCTCTTACAAAGACTGATGTGGGTTGACATGATTTAGGGCTGCCTCAGTTATTAGTTCCCAAACAAGTTAGCTTTGCTTTTAGCTTCAATGCCAGAAAATAAACACACATACACTGAAAACCCAGTGAAAGTCAAGCAAAGTCTTTCCAGGGTTTTTAGTTTTATCACTACAGCCCTGCTCTGCTAGGGAGCCTAGAGAGCAACTAAAGAGTAGAATGAAGAGTCCTGCCTGCCTTTCATGTAGAAAAACCTGGCTTCTTCATCCTTTTCAAGGCAACAGAATGTCAAGTCAGGTTGTGTTGCCTAAGGCTGCTATGCAGTAAGGGGATTTGAATGTAACCTCTGCATACAGAAAAAGGAAGTCCCTTAATTCATTCAATATTTTATTAGAAATCTCTTAATGCTGGTCTTATTCCTAAAGGTAAACATCTCGGAGGCTTTTCAAAGCCTGTATTTCATTATTTAATAATCTGTTTTCACTAACACAATTCCCTAGCTCTGAGCCTGTAACTAAGTCCACAAGCTGGAAATATCAGCAGTCCAGGAACTGTTAAATAATTAAGATGTTGGTGCCTGTAAGTGTTAGGGCTTGAATCACTCATATTTTATTTTCAAAAACTGCTGGGAAAAAAAGTGTCATTGCAAAAAGATTATTTACTAGCACTCTTTAAGGACAAGATGACTTTCTTCTGCAATGGTATGGTTTGAAACTGCATGAATTTTTGTTCAGCAGGTAGGATTTATTGGATAACATTTAATAGTGAGCTTGTACAGACCTGGTTCTTTGTTTTTCAGCTTGTATCCCAAGTTATCCCATCTTCTGGGCTCACTGGAAATCCTCCATTTAGAGGGTTTTTGTAGGACTTGCACATGACAACCTTTTTTAAAGATTTCCCGTGAATAGCCATTGACTGGGAAATAGTGTTTGGCTGTGTGTGTGCATATGTGAACATAAGCACAGGTTTACACGTGTCCTACCTCTCAAAGGGGGGAGATGTCTGTGAGGGAAACTGAAGGCCTCATATTCGGGCTACTCCTTTTGACATCTCAGGCACTGAGGTGGATGTGGGATCATTTTGAACACCCAGGAGATGACCCAGACTGCTCTCTAACTTCAAGCAGATGGAGACAGGTCAGTCCACGGAGGGATATTCTCATCCATTAATGATATATGTCATGATTTTGCTTCATCAGAGAAATTTGGATTGGTGCCATTTATGGTGCCATTTTATGGTGCCATTTACTCTGGAGAAGGACAAAGCAGTACAATCATGAATACAGAGGAAGAGAAGAGGAGTTGAGAGATAACAGTGGGCTTTTGAGAGCACTAATAACGTGCTCTCCCTAATTTAGTCCAGACAAAAAACATTTAAGTGCCATAATTTGTTATAGCACCAGATTACTTTCTTTTGTAGACAGTTTGAATCCAGTTGCTATGTGGAGTGAGATGGATGGATAGAAATGTGGCTGGGCGGGGAAGGAGAAGAAAATGAGATTTTGATGAAATGTTGTAGGACATGTGAGTATTTCCTTTTTTCTGCTAAATGGAATTCTGCACTAAGCAGTGCAAAAACCAAACTAGTACAAGACAGGAAATAAATATGGACTGTCTTGAGTACTGAGGTTTGGATTGTTCTGTTGCATGTGGTGATGTGACAATGTTATATTTCTGTGTCCATCATCAAACATACTTATTAAGCTAAGATCTCAAAATAAGTGACTAGAATTAATCTCTCTTTTTTTCATTGCTTCTTTGTTTACTTTGGCTTTTTGAAATACCTTGTGACTCTTGTGGTCTCTAATGGGAAATTTGTCTGCATTCCCTTCAGAGTTTATTTGCTATGTTTACCAAACTTTGACAGTATTGACATAGTTACTAAGGAGAAACTGGGTTTTGGCAATGCTGGAAGCTTTAGCAACTTTATATACACATAGAAAATTTAAACATACAAACGTTAAAGTAAAAAAACTATTTTAAAATTGTTTGATTTCAAAGTGCTCATAAATTATGAAATACAAGCATCAAGCTCACATCTATGACCTCTATTACACCACTCTGTCTTCTGTATGTTCAGCATAAAATGGTTGGTCATTTTGACTATCAGCATGAAAATGTTTTCCTGGTAACTTTGAGAAGAACAAATTGCCTCAAACATGTAAATTACCAAAGCCACAAAGCTTGTTTTTCAGGTGATCAAATATTTTAAAATACTTTTTCTCCTGCTTAGGATTGACTGGACTTATTTGCAGTCCTGATTTAAACATCATATCAACATCTAGCTGTGATTAGATGCAAAAAGAATGTAGAGATATTCCATGATTACCTTCATGATGTCCTGTGTACTAAGCAGGCTGTGGACTCTTCTGCACTTGAGTAATTGTGAACAGCAGACTTAAATACCCTTTGGGGGGTTTTTTTGACTGTTAAAAGTCAATCAAAAAGAGTTTCTGGTATTGTGAAGGTATCCAATTTCTTTAATAGCTCTAGCTTAATTATAATGGACCCTTTTCCCAAACATGTAGTGATTAATTGAAACTATAAGTACTAAAAGTGAAGCACCCCTTTCCATTGTATCCTTTTGAGTCTTTTTTAGAAACCAAGGCCCTACTTTAAGATTTATTTTATCAAAGTTTAGGATTACTGTTTTAGCTAGTAAAAATTAATCATTTATGCAAAATCATGTTTTCACCAAACACCTCCTTTTATTTCTGTTTGTTTTCCAGCATATGGTATATCTTCCCTGGTGGTTATACTTACCTTTTCTGTCTAGGAAAGGGAAAAAAGGGGAGCTTGTAAAAAGTGGCTTAAACTTCCCAAACTACAAAAATGTCTCCTATTGTCACTTCCTTCTGACCCAAGACAGTTTTCCTTTAGTTCTCGTGTTTCTCATAGATCTTCTTTTTTATCTTTGCAGCTAGGATTTGAGACAATTGCTGTAGTATTCTGTAATGTATCAAGTTCAGTGCCACTGCTCTTTTGAGTCACTACATTTGGCGAAGTGGGCAGCTGTTCCTTTCACTGCTAAAATTTACTGATTTGCCTTAGTGAAATAAATCCATAGTGTAGTAGCAACACAAGATAAAACCAACTGCAAGACATAGCAAGTTAACTTTTGTTTCTTAAGGACCTAATTTATTAACAGAAATGTACACGTGTGGTATTTATCTCAAACCAAGAGGATTCTGGCTCTAACACAATGTTGTGTTGTATTAGGTACGGGTTTAGAGTGCAGGATATTTTTTTCTTCCAAAATAGTTTAGTCTGATACAATGACAGCATATTCTTTAGTTCTTCAGATGACCTCTCTGAACGTACAGTGCATATCTTAAAATACCGACTAGACAAAAGACAGGACTGAAACTTGTAACATGGCGATTTCATTTGAGACTGGTACTTCAACATTTTGCTCTTTAAATAACACAAATATTTCCTTTTGTTTTTTCAGTAGTGGCCAAAGAGTTGCATCCCCAGGAACATCATAAAAATATCCAGTTCCTTGTATTCCCTATATTAAAACCACTGCAGATGACTTACTTTAAAAACATTTAATCCTATTTTTTTAGAGGATCAGAAGCATTAGTGTGAAGGATGAAAGATTACTTATAACAGTGATAAGATACTTAATCAATCCAAGGGAAGCAACCTCAGATCCCTTCAGATTTGCAAGAGGGGAAACAGACGTACAGTTGGCACAGAACTGCTAAAATGAGGTAGCTTGTCAAATTTTCTGCCATGTACTTGTTCACTCTGTGGTAAATATGACTCGATTTGCCTCCCTTTTTGTCTTCCCTTTGGGGATAAAAGAACAGCCACATAAGAGCCTTCTGACAGTTTTTAATTCATAGGTAAATTCAGTATTATCTGGGTAATTTATGTCGCTGAAGAACAGAAGGAAGAAAAAAGTAGCTCATCTTGAAAGAGTATTCTTACAATAAATACTTGTGTGAATAGGAATGATTTAGTGTACATTATTCTTTAGAATTAAGATGTCCCTTTGGAATTAGCAGGCAATTAAGCGTCAAATTTGAGGCAGAAATTGAACCAAGATGCTAATAGATTCTTTGTTGTTGTTGTTTTTAGTCTGTTGCAACAACTCTCATTTACTTCTTAAAAATGTGGCTTATTAAGCTGTTTCAGATGTCACAAAAGGGCCTGGACAAATAGCTTTAGGTGCCTGCATTAATCTTGATAACTTTGGTATTGTTGGCTTCCTGTAAACCACAAAAAGTCATACTGTTGTGTGTCTGCCCCTAAAATTAATCTCAACGCCACACTGCAGCTTACTTTAGAGGCCTCTCCAAACAAAAATAAGTTTAAAGAATCCATCAGTTATAGCTAGAGTTTTAGTGTAGCTCTAAAGAACTGGGAGTGAAAGTCAAATGCAGCTTTTTAATACCTGTTGAATTCACAGCTTACTGGAATCATTATTTACATCTTAATTCTNTTATAGTACCATCTTTATGGATAGCGTGTCCTTTCTGGTTTTATGCTCTGGGTGACCAAATTTCATTTTAAGGTTTCATAGAGTCATAGACAGAATGAATTCCAGGACTGTTCTCTAGGTCTTGAATTCTCTTGCACCTTGGCCAGGTCAATAGGTTCTGGTTGTTAAAGCTTTTGTTCACTTTTGCCTTGATATCCAGAATAACCAGTAAATGGCTAGAACACATTTGAAGGCAAAGTGTTTGAAAATGAGAGGGAAACAAAGTAAAATATAATAACAATAATTGTAAGGAAAAGGGAGATAACAAAAAGAGAGAGGCATAAAACTCAAGGAAAACCAGTGACGCACGCTCCAGTTGCTCACCCCACGTTGAACGATGCTCAGCCCATCCCTGAGCAGTGATCAGCACCTCCCCAGGCAGCATACTGGGAATGATGCTCTCTGGTATGGAACATCCCTTTGGCCCGCTTGGGTCAGCTGTCCCTCCCAGCTTCTTGTGCTTCCTCACTGACAGAGCACCAGACACTGAAAAAGATTCATCTGAGGGTAAGCACTACTTAGCAACAACCAAAACATCAGCGTGTTATCAACAACCTTCTCAGGCTAAATCCAAACCTCAGCGCTGTAGCAGCTACTAAGAACAAAATTAACCCTGTCCCAGCTGTAGCCAGGATGCAAGGAAGAAGTGGCTGATTTAAACAGGAAAGAAGATGGTATATCTCAAACTGGATGCATTGTCCTAAACTGAGTGCGAGTATATTTTGAACTTCATCCTCCATTTGCAACGTTTGGAGCCTGTCCTAATTAGGTCTAAGCAATCTAATAGAATTATTGTGCTAGAAATATGGCATTGGAGATTTTTTTTTTTAATTAGGCATTTTAGCTCTGATATCCTATACCAGGACAAACACAAATCCAGTCAGCCTCTCTATGGCACATCTACTTCTGTTCAGTTGACACATCTGTGTATTCTGGAAAAGAAATCAAATTATAAATGACAGCTCACAGAATTCCCCTTGGCATTAGTTTGAATGAACTGAACAGTTACAGAACTAAGTTTTCTTACAGCTTTTTGGTTGAAAATTATTGGTTTTGCCAGATCCTTGAGTTCCTTTGTCTGAGGCAAGGGGTTTCTGCAAATCCACATTACCTTAAGGAGTGTTTAAAGAATTCACCAGCTCCTAGAGGGTCTGTTGCTGGATCNTCTGAAACCTAACTGATGGTCCAGTGAACAATTTTTGGAAAATTTTACCCCACTAACAACTTGCTCAGAATAAATACATCATAGGAAAGAGCATTAGGAAATTAAAGGTTTGTTTGTTTATGTCTCTCTTAAAGGTTTTGCTTTTACAGCTTTTTAAGGAGCAGAGTTCATTTTCAACTTATTAGTTCAATGACAGATCATTGAAAGAGGATTCAAAGAGATCTAATTAAATTGTCCTTTATAGTACCATCTTTATGGATAGCGTGTCCTTTCTGGTTTTATGCTCTGGGTGACCAAATTTCATTTTAAGGTTTCATAGAGTCATAGACAGAATGAATTCCAGGACTGTTCTCTAGGTCTTGAATTCTCTTGCACCTTGGCCAGGTCAATAGGTTCTGGTTGTTAAAGCTTTTGTTCACTTTTGCCTTGATATCCAGAATAACCAGTAAATGGCTAGAACACATTTGAAGGCAAAGTGTTTGAAAATGAGAGGGAAACANAATCAAATTATAAATGACAGCTCACAGAATTCCCCTTGGCATTAGTTTGAATGAACTGAACAGTTACAGAACTAAGTTTTCTTACAGCTTTTTGGTTGAAAATTATTGGTTTTGCCAGATCCTTGAGTTCCTTTGTCTGAGGCAAGGGGTTTCTGCAAATCCACATTACCTTAAGGAGTGTTTAAAGAATTCACCAGCTCCTAGAGGGTCTGTTGCTGGATCAGTTCAATGAAAGACATAATAGGAATGCAAATTACTTCCATTATACAATTTTAATAAATATGTTTCAAAGACAACTGTTCCTGCAGCTTGTCCAACAGAAAAAAAACCCCAAGCCAGCTGCTGAACAATAATGTCAGTAGCTGTGATGAATTATAATTCATTTTGGACACGAAACCATAAATATACGACCTAAAGGAAAACTTTAGGCAATGTAATTAGGTGGGGGTGGGGGGGATGGAAATCCTATTAGTAGTATGAACTGTGGGCTGAGCAGGAAACTCTCACGTGTTAGGAATGAGGCTCTAAGACTGTAAGT
>VYZQ01032868.1:81815-94612 GCA_013400655.1 Mystacornis crossleyi | reverse complement strand
TCAAATGGCAGGGATCTGTTGGGAGCCACTGCTTCAGCATGAATACAGGAGGCTTGATTACTGTTATACCAAGTGCCCTTGAATATGTGCAGGTTCAAACCATTTTTCTAGATACTCTTACAGGTTGTATTTACACATTTTAAATAAGAAAATCTGTTCATCCTGAATATATCACTTATAATCAACTGTTGCTAATAAATGTAATTCAATATTATAAACCTGGAGTAAGTCCAATCTGAAGTGCAGTCTTTAAAATGATGCTAAGCTACATCTGTTGAAATGAAATCTGTAAAATTGTTTTTCTATGATGAATGCAGGCATGGATAATTTCTTTTAAAAATAAAGATAAAATTAAAGTTATTTGTATTCTCTCTGCTGTTTTCATACCAAAATCCGTGAAAAGACCACATAGTAATCAACTGGTGTTGTCACCTATTGCATAAGTGTAGCTTTTGCAGTACATCATTAGTTTGGTTCAGGTTAGGTAGGCTAAAATGAAACCATCTGAGCAAGTCTCATTTTGTGTGGCATTTAACAAGTATGAGATGATAATTGCTGTCACTGAAGCATGACTGCTTTTGTAATGAATACTTTCTGCTAGCGGTCAGAGTATGTAGCTCTGTGTGTGTAATGCAACATGCATTAATCTTAAAATAATTAGTAAATTTGCAATTGAATTTATTGTTCAATGAAGTTGTATTTCACAGAGGTTCTGGCTTCTACAGTCAAATGATCAATGTTTGCTTCTAATTACATAGCACTGGAGAGATCCTGTGCACGTTTTTCTGTGATGGCGTTGTGCTTCCAAATAGTTAGGTGGATAATCAAATCTGGAGAGCACGGGTTTAAATTGGTTAGTGAAGTTAAGTGCTAGCCCAGCACATCACGTTTTCTCCCCCGTGCTGTTCAATCTAATCCATGTTATCTGATTTTACAGTGGCTTTAACGTGGCCGTCTTGTATTTAGGTGGGATTGTTTGATTTCTTTGCCTTTCCATTGATCTTGCCCATGGATGATACTAGTGTCACCTTTCTGCTTGTGTAAAGTCAATACCTTCAGCAGTAGATTAAGAGCTACTTCCCTCTGACTGGAAAAATAAGTACAACAGCATGGCTTTGCCTTCAGGTGCTCCCGTGCCAACAGCAGAGCTGGTGGGATGCTTGATAACGGGCTGCAGGAAAGTTGTCAGGTCTCTTCTGACATTAATAAATGCCAACATGTATACCATGATCCTCTGTTCAAAAATTCTTCCCCCCAAACTCAACCTAGTGTTCAAACACTAAAATGCAAAACTAGAAGTACAAATGTGTATTTACATATATAAATTCTTGTATATGTGTGTCAGTTTTGGAGAAGGAACAAGACTTAAAAGTCTGAAATTTTGTCATCATTATATAACCAGGGATTCTTTCTGAAACATCATTTTAATGTTCCAGAGATAGCAAACCAAACCAAAACATAATAATAAAAAAATCATAATAAATATTATTGTAATCGAAATAATAAAAAACCTGCAACAGAGCCTTCTCAATATAAGAAAATCTTTGAAGTGAGGAAGGAACTGCCATGTTTTGTTGGACAGAAGTGTTATGTCTTTTTTCGAGAATATTACTGCTTGTCCTTCTGACGTGGTCAGCTGCCCAAAGTAAATACTAAAACAAATAATATTACTGCCAGGGAGCTCTGAGATTATGCAAGCAGACATTTAAATATTAATGATTTGCATTTTTATTTGCATACTCTTGAACGGTTTTGTCTACTACTTCTCTTTGTGACTATTACTTTTAAATGCTATTTTAAAATGCTTTATTTCACAATTATTTGTATGACATAAAGAATACTATGATTAGAATCAGATAGGCAGGGGAAAAATATTTGTTAATGGAAAAAGTAAAAGCTTTATGCTAGTAAATATCACCAGTTTGAGAGAAAATGGTGTAGGAAAGCTTTTTAAAAGGTCAATGAATTTCTATGAAATTGTTCTCTTCTCATTGCCTTTAAAATTAAATGTGCAAAGTGAACATTAAAAACTGTATGTTCAGTGGCTGAATGGCCATTTGAAGCAGAAGTAAAACACTTGGGCCCCAGAAGGAGAAAGGAGTGAAAACTCTTGCTTCTTCCTACCACTTTTACAGGGGCTGTGTTTCACAGCAGTAATTTTATATACATCTCCCTTGGCAAGGTATTTCCAAAAAAGAAAGCAGTCTCTATGCAGAGAATGTAAGTGTGTATATACTGGCAACATAATCTTTAAAGGTGAGTCTCCTACAGTTAGTACTTGATAGTTCCTAAAGGAAGCCAGCCAGGGAAAATACGCAACTCATCCATGTCCTGCTGTGGCACAGGGTTTGCCTGCTTTACACCAGGTAGGAATTCCACCTTCCTTTCCTGTCAGAAAGGCGTTGATCACCCAGAGGCCTGGGGGTCACCTGGAGGTGGTTGATCGGCTGGATCTGGTTTCGGGGAGCATCTCTGGTCGTGGGGTGAGATGGGCTTGCTCTTCATTTCAGCTGCTGCTGTAGGTTTGTGTTTCCATGCAGATAGATGCTGGATTGAGTTGGCCAAAAGAAGGTTTTCTTTTAATAAAGACAAAAATCAATACTTCAGCAGCTTTCTTGGAAAGATTGAACAGAATTATTTTAAAAACCTGAAGTGATGACGACCAGCACAGCTCCTCTGTTTGCATCACTTGCTCACTTGTGATTACTGAGCTGGAAAGCCCAATTTTAAGGTGGTGGGGACACATTCTGAAAAAATGTTTGAAAAACCTCACAAATTCAGGATGCAGAAAAAATTATTATAATCAACAGCTGCGTCTCACATTCTCAAGGAAAGACTCCAAATAAAAGCAGGATACTGCTGAGCGTTGATTCTTTTCTATGTATTTTCAGCCTTCTTTTTGAGGACACAAATTGTCATTCACTGTCTGCTAAAATCTGTATTTTTCTACTATTATTGTTAAGGTGTTTTTGAAAAGACAAGATTGCTAACAGCTGCAGCACCTGTTAGATTTTCATATCAACATTAAAGGGGTGACTAATTTATTTTATTTTTAACCTGGTTTAGATTAGAATGACCTTTTCTTTGTATTAAAATCCCTGCCTTGAAAAATTAATGTTTTTCTCCAGGTTGCATGTACTGATTATTAGTGCTGGTATTTATTCATAATTAGGAATACAGTAGGCAAGAAAACCATTTTTAAAGCTTGATCTAAAGCCTTCTGGCATTTTTATTTCACTGTCTTTTGATAGTTGCCCTTGTAAGTCTGCAAACAGAGGGACTATACTTTCTAAAGAGCTGTGAGAAAATCAAATGGGCCCAACTGGTATTAGTCTGGTTTCAAATTTTGGCTAACCCACCTCAAAAGTGCTGTGGCTGATACAGGAGTGCAGTCAGTCGTTTTGTTGTGGCTTTGGACAGTCTCTCTATTAAAATGCAACTTTGGTCGCAAGAGTATCTGCACAAACCCCAGCCAAGAACCAGCTTTGTTCTGATTTTTGATGCTAAAATTACAATTTCTCTTTGGGAAAATAATTCTTTTTTTTTTTTTAATTTACCTTTTCCTATTTTTTTTTTTTTTATGTTACATAAGGAAGAGTGAAGCAGCCAAATATTAGAAAGATTAGAAAGAAGCAATTTGGCTTAGAAAGAGCTGTATAGATTGTGGAGGGTGACAGAAGCTGTCAGTATTGATTTTCTGCCACTTTCCCGTCTGACCTTTTGGATTGCAGCGGGTGCTCTTAAGAGGATTTAGCTTGTACCAAATTAAAGATATCACAGAACAATTGCTGACTCATATTATGGAAGCTGGCTGAGCTCTGCTGCCGTCAGCACAGGGCCATGGTCATTACTTGATTTAATGTGCTCTTGTGGATCAAGTTGTTTGAAAAGCTGCTTATGAAAACAAGGTTAATGATGATAAATGCAGTTGCCATCTACTTTATTTTCACACACATGTATGTGTGTATTTCAACATATAATTCTAAACGTCTGCTTGTGAAATTTGACATGCAAAGTGATCAAAATATACAGCAAAAACCTGCATAAAACAGTCCTTTAAATATACATCTATAAAAGCTTAATTTGCATTGTTGAGGATGAAATTGGAACAAAAACCCTAAGTGCTTCGTCTTCATTTAACACCTCCTGGCAGCAGCTCGACACAGAACTTCAGTGTGAGCATCCTCTGCTGAGTACCCTTCCACCCTGTTTGGAGGAAATAAATTGCTTGTCTGGAGTAGTTCAAATACTTTAATCTCATTTAATCTTCCTAAAGTATTTTACCATATGATGGAATTCAGTTTGTGGAAGTAGTTATTTTTTCACTGGATGCCCAGAATATGTATAATAAATATGGAAAAATAATAAAAGGGTGAATTCCTTGTAATTGTTAGCACAATTTTAAGAAGCAGCATGTTAGTATGCAGTTTTTTTTGCTTGACAAACCTGTGCTAGATTAATGTATTTTAAAATGGCACAGGAATATTGATCTGGAAGAGCTGTGTGTGCTGAGGGTTGGTGGGGGAGCTGCCATGCCCTTCATGTGGACATCTTAATGCACATGTATACATCAAGTGGCAACCCCATGTCAGCCTAAATTAGCAGAGAAGCAAAGAACTCAAGAGTTTATGTATATTTCAATAATGTGGAGTCAAATGGAAAAGAAAAACAGACTACACTGTGAGGATACTACTCATTAATGTTGTGGGATCCATCCTTGAATCTCAAGCCCAGAGGAAGTCATCCTGTGCTCCAGTTGCTTGGCTGTGCTCTGCTTTGCTGAAGAGCACAGTCTAAGATACAAAGACATTCAAGCTTTGGGAATACATGTATTTTTGTCCACTCACTGCTACTTAGCATCACTTTTTTGAGTAGGCAGTGCTAAACTCTGTATCCAGACTGTCAGGTTGTTTCTTTTATAAATAGCCATATTGTGTTGATATAAAATTTTGTTGGTTTACTACTAACTGTAGCTAAGCTGGAGTGCTGTTCACATGACTCCTGTATCAGCCTTATTGCAGATACTCTTGCTTTGTAACAAACATGATTATCAGGTTCAGAAATGCTAATTTTTCATACATTCCACTGATGAGCCCTGCTGGGAAGCCTGTTGTGCATCCACCAGTTTCCATTGTGTGGGGCATTTGTCTGCTGTTTCTTCAAGACAACTGGAGTTCATTTCAACCGCAAAGAGACAACTTTTGGCTGGGCAGGTGTGGCTTAGGGCCAAGAAAGAACTGAATAATGCAAGGATATGAAGTATTTGTGTACAAGAAATTGTTTTCTGTTACCAAATGCCTTGAGCTCACCACTGATACTGGCATCTTCTCAGTACTCATTTGCGTCTACTGTGTTGAGCCATTCTTTCTCCCTTCCAGTCATTTTTTCTAGTTCTGTCAGAGGATCCGTGAGGCTTGAGTTCGTGCTGCTGTAACTGCTGAGCAGTTCACAGCCATTTAGCAACTTCTTTGTGAAGACTGAAAAATAAAGATCTTTGAATCTGTAGTTTTATGGAAACCTAAGAGTGTGGGGTTTGTTTTCTGACAGAGCGTATGGCATTAGGAGGCCTTGATTTTAGTTTTGATCATGGCATTAATTTCTTTTGGACCTTATGCTTTTGTTAATGGCTTTGATTTCCCCTGTAAAAAGGTTGATTGCTCTTGGCCATCTCTCTTGAGTTGTTCCACATCTAGTCCAACCTCCCTGTTGTTTGTTCTGGCATGGTGGTGATGGAGCTTAACTGATACATAAATTGATTCAGATTTTAAGTAGACTCTTTTTTCCCCCTGCAGAAGTATTTTTAACCTAGATAAGCTTGATGGTTTATTTAGATAAATGTGTGCTCCTGGAAACAAGTGTGCTGGCCCTGAGGAGGAGTAGCCAGGCACAGAGAAGAGACCTTGCTGCTGAGGATGTACCTGTAAGGTACCGGTTCAACTTCTGGGGACTCTAAAACTCTCTTTTATACTCTGTTCAGAGCCGCTAAAGCAAAAGGAACCTATAGACACTTCTCTAACAGAAATTATCAGTAAGGTACCTGGAATATTTGGAGTTTCAAACCGGACCTGGTAGATTTTGCAATGTCCGTTTCTGGGAAAAGCCGACACGGGTGGATTAGCTATGCTCACAGAGGGTTTGTGGTTTAGCATCTCCTTCTCTGATAGCCGGCCTGAGCCCTGCAGTGTGTGACAGATTGGCAGAAATAGTCCCTCAGACTTCACTCAGATCTCTGACTCTAGTCTGGTCCTGAGCTTTTGTCAGTGTATATTGAAAATGTATTTAAAACCCAATTTCACTCACTGACAGCATGCCAAGATGTCATTCCCTGCATTTTTACTTTTCCTAAGGGACTTTTGACAGGACTGCAACTGTTCATTGCAGAAAAACAGGACAGGAAATGGAACAGTGTGACTAAGGGTGAGTCTAAATGCATCATTTATGCTAAGGTCTGAGCTTAAGTGTGATAGTTTTGAGGAAGCTTTGACTGTTTTGTGGATGCGGCTCATTTTCCCTCTCAGAACGTAGTTAATGATCACAGGCAGTGCTGGGTGAAGGAGTTGATGATCTTGGGCACTGCTTCATCTCCGTGCGTTCGTCTCGCAGCGAGAGGTGCCATGCAAGCAGTACTGCTGTCATCAAAGCCATTCCGAGCATGGCCACAGTCCTGGGCCTTTTAGGAATCTCCTGGGAAATGTCTATTTGTGGTAGTGATCAGTCATTTTTAGGTATTTTCCTTTAGCTTGTGTACGGATACTGGACATCAGGCATTTCAGTTTGGCTATCCTTGTGGCAGGGTTGGCTGTTATTGAATGCTTGCCTGGGTAGATAGACAGCAAATAGATCAATAAAAATGCTTTCTCATGCCTTTTCTGTTTCTCACACTGTCAACTTCAGAAGTGTTTGCCTAACCATATCTTTTGACACATGGCTGTACCACAGCACTTCGTTTACTCCTAATTTTCTAACACAGAAGTGAAAAGCACCAACTCAACTGAAATATTTTCTTCTCCCCTGTGGCCAGTAGGTGGAGTGAACTTCTGACTTTTAGGCATGTATGAACTCTAGGTGGTATTTTCTCTTAGGCTTCCACTGCCTTTCCCTTTTATTGAAATTATTGACTATCAATTATCCAGCCTTATGGTCTAAAGTCTTCAAAACTGAAGTATTAGCATTCACATAAAGTAGCTATTCTCATGAGTTGCATCTATTCAAATAACTTCTTATACAGGTGGCAACCACAGCAATGATAAATGCTTCGTTTGCCATTTGTTCCTCACACAAAGAGTAAGACAAACTCATTAAAAGTCACCGAGAAAAGACATTTGCCATGGGTTGTTGGCTACTGTATTTAGCATATAGGCAGCTGCTTCAGCAGCAGCTGCACTTACTCCAATATCCTTTATTTTCTTTTTTTTTTTTTTTCCAACCTGAGGTCATTCATACATTTGCAATATTTTTTATTATGTTTTCAGAGAGAAGGAAGAGCAGGCCCATCTCATCTTGAAGATGCTGTGTCTGGGTTTAAGACTGCTACAAGGTCACTCCTGATTTAGCTAGCATAGATCCACCAGGGTAAATCAGGACCCCTACAGGGCTCTTCTCATTGTTTGGCAGCTTAAAAAACAATCTAAGAAATGAAAGAACAGGATCTTCAAAATCTCTTTGTGCATTTGCAAAGCACTGTTCTTACAGTCTCATTTATCTTTGCCTTGGTACTGTTGCTGCCTTTTCACTTAGACCAAGCATCTTCATCACGCTCCAATACTGATTGTGAATAGGATTTTGAATCAACTCAAGAGTTGAATAAATCTTTAGAAGGATTTTTTTCAAGGACTGTTCTCTATGGCAAATTTAAATTTAATCCCATTTCCTATTAGGGCAAACTTTTTCACTGGGCTTCTGAGTAAAAAGATTTATTTGCATTATTTAACGATGCCAAAAGGAGGGGTTTTTTTCCATTTTTTTTTCCCTTCAGATGAAGTGTTCTTCTGACTGTGATAACACTGAGGATTAATTTTAGGAAAATAAATATTTACTGCATCATATTGCATCATAATGCAAATCTTAAGCTCATACATATTCATAATTAGACAACTGAAGGAGCTCAGGAGAGTAATTTCTAGTGGGTTTTGGGGTTTTATGCTGTGGTCGAGGGGCTTTCTTAAACTAGAAGTTCCAGCCCTATAGCATGTGTTCTGCTTAATAACCAGATGTCTGTGTAGGACATGGTTCTTTCCAGTGGGATAAACCCATACACACCGTCAGCTACATGCTAGAGTAGATTGTCCTGGTTTGCAGCTGGAATTGTTTCCTGTCCGCATCCAGGACGTGTTGGGCAGACATGCAAAGCTGCCCAGGAGTGTTTCAGACCTGGCCTGGATCTGAGGTCTCTGTCTCAGTGGCTGGGCAGGTAAGTGCTCGTGGTACATAACTTCAGAGCACATAACGTGGGGCCAGTCATGATGGATCCCCGAAGCTATAAAAAGACAGTAAATTTGCATGAAAAGACTTAATGGTCTGGAAAGCCATAGTAAAAATGGAACCACTAAATAAAAGGGTCTGTAAAGGAGAATCACTGAGCCTGCTCTGGGGATTTCCAGGAGCGCTGAGTTCAGTGGGGCACCATGTGCTCCTCAGTAGCTCCCAGCTAACACACTAGCTCTGAAAACATCACTGATTGAATTTAAAATACGAGTTGAAATCCCTTCAATACAACAAATGTAAAGCTTGCATTTTTGAGACGTTGTTTTATATTTAAATAACTATGTATCAGATTTTTAAAAAGTAGAACAGATTGCAGTTTTAAACAGTCATGAAGAACTTGTGTTCTTCAAGGGAACAAAATGAGACAGAAACATTTTAATTTCAATTCATGTATATTAATTTTGTCTTTCTTTAAAAAAAATCTTTAAAAATATAAGCAAAAGCAGAAAAGAGAAAATACAAGAAAAACTATCTTGAAAGCTTAGTAAGAAAAAAAATCACTACAGAGGATCATGCTAAAAATCTTGAGGAAAAGAAAATTATTACAGTCAAGCATGACAATCCAGAGCTAGGAAAGCTGAACCCAGTAATTACCAAGAACTTTCATCCTGAAAATATAAGTATGCAAAATGTCACATATAAGTTGTACCCTAGATCAATCACATGCTTCAAATTAAATATATTTAATATAGGGTCCAATTTTCTGTTTCCCTGATGCTCTGGCCAGCTTTACTGGCAATTTTTCCTAGACCAAAACCTAACTTCACCAACTCATTAAAGCTTGAAGAGCTCTAGAGCAACTTTTTAAAACAAATTAATAGCAGCCAGTCAATTGGCAGTCAGTTAACCTGTTGTGAAATAAATAAACAACTTGCCCTCACTCTGTCCTTTGCCCTTCCTCAGGTCCTGAAACACTTATGAAAAACGTGGTCATAACCTTTGGATTGAGGGCTGCCAGGCACGAACACCGACATCTGTTCCAGCACTCAGTATTTGTGCTCAAGAGGGGCTTTCTGTCCATCTCCAGGGCTGTGAGTTCAGCAGGGTTCAAAGGCACTTCATTTAGTTCAGTGTGTCAGTGGAAGAATCAAATAGAGGAACTTGATTTTCCCAAAGAGTCTAATTATGTTAGACACTCACCTGTCAAGAGAATTACGTTAAGTAGCTATGAAAATCTTGAGATATCTATGTGCCTCCTATAAGGAAATTAAAAGCCAAAGTGTTTTAAACCCCAGGATGTTTTAAAATCAAAATTCTGCTCTAATTAAAGTAAGTGACTGGACTATTTAACGTGGAGGAGTAAAGGAGATTAATACCAGACTACTTCTTCCCTTGCTTATCATTAGGCAGCGATGAACATTCAGTGAAGATATTATCTGGAGCTAAACTGTCTTTCTTTTCTACAGCAAAGCCTCCTTCAGTTCCACTCTGTCAAAAGATTAGTAGTAGAGATATGGTTGATAAATTTTTCTTCGATATAACTAGACCTGTGTTTTTCCATAAGCACTGATAAAGAGCTCCTTCTTAATACAACCTCCCAACCAAAAATGTGGGGCCAGCACTCCCACCTTAGAAGTGCCTGCTCTGCCTGAAAGTAGGTTTTATAAAGCACTACAATAAATAGATAATTCTACAGGCCTGTGCCCAACAATTAGTTTTAATAGCAGAAAAAACCAATCAAGTGATTTTATGAGTCCCAGTTAAAAGTAATTATACAGTATAAGTGCTTTAAGTAAGTAAATGAGACAGACAAGTCTGATAACAAATAGCTGCCTCATCGTAAGCTTCCTTCACAGTTAATTCAGTTTCACCATTGCAGGACACTGTTCTGCATTGCTTTGCTCTCCACTGAGTCCAGCTTTGGCCCTGTTCTCATCTGTCTCACCCCATTTAGTGCAGGGGTGTGGGATTCAGCTGTTTGCATTAGAAGGTGTATGGCTAGCAAATGTGGAGCTGCAAAATTAGGATGACTTTAGGAAGCAAACAGCACTAATGGGAATAAATTTTGCTATTTCATTCTAATTTCACTGTGTTATTTATCCTAATGCTAGGGTGTTTACCCAAACACAAAGTACTGTCTATGTGTTTATTGGGAAGCTGAGGAACCAGTTTTATAGTAATTTGCACATCTTCAATAGCATTTTCAAGTATGCATTTTCAGCAGAATACTGATTAGCTCTCTTGTATGTAATAAGTGTTTTGGTTGGAACTGGGTGTCTGCAGGTAATCTTGAAGAGATAATAAAGGTAGTGTGGGGTTTTTTCAGCCTCCGATGTTCAATTAATATAGGATACTACTCCTTCCTTGGGCCCGTCCTCATCCAGTGCTGGGAAACAGCGGGGTCACTGCTGGAAACACCTTTGCCCAAAAGGAGAATGTCAGAAGGGATCGAGGAAATAATAGCATGTAGTGTTTGTGGTCTTGTGAGCTGTAGTTTGCTATCACCTCTCACAGATAATGGGAAACTTTCAGGTAAGGTAATGAAAAAGACCTGACAATGTTCTTAGTAATTATTTTCCCAGTCAGTCGTCAGTCTCCTTACTATAAAACTGAAACTTCCTCTGTCCTGCCTGGAAAGGAATTTGCTAGGATCAATGAGTAATTTGATCTATGTATCTAATTACCTTTTTCCTTTGGTCTCCCTGCCTTGATAAGGACAGGAACATTATAAATAGTTAGATTTGTTACTAGACTGTATTAATATTATTAATGTATTCTATTTTTTATTTATTCTTTCAAGTACATCAGTGGATGATGTATAGACTGCTTACATGAGGAAAAAAAAGTGCTATGCAAAGCTATTAAAAAAATTCTATATACCAAGTAATACTAAGATTGATAGCGGAGGAGATGTTAGTAAGTTGTACATTTTATTTCACAAAATTTGCCTTTTTGTGCTGTCTTTATAATACCAAGTAAACATAGCAGAAATTAAGGAATCCATTGTTGTGCTCATGGATGTCACAGTTAATTGACTATAGGGAAGCATGCTCTTAAGTTGTGGCTGATATTTTTTTTTTTTTTTAATTTTTTTGTTAACAGCATAGTTTTAGGCTAGTTAATGCAGAGTTTTGCCAAATCAAGTGTAGTTTGATTTTTCTTTTTAGAAATGTTTAAAAAACAATTTTGCTTTTTTGTTTTAGTTATTGTGACAGGAAAAAATGCTTTAAATATTTTTTGTGAAACAAGGTTACATTGGAACATCTGTCAGGTCTAATGGGCTCTAATCCAGAGGATCAGACCAGAGCAGCCTAATCCTCTCTGGGATGAGTATACCAGTAAATTATCCTGAAGAAGGGGTTTATTTCTGTAATACGTTTTGCTTTGCAGTGACTGCAGGCCTGACCCTTTTAAGTCTACAGTAAATGCAGAATAGCTTACTGCAATAAAAGGAGCTCACATTTATTGTAAAGTAAGAATATTCACACTAGTAATCACCATGGAATAGATAATGTATTATAATTTCACATTCTTCCTTTTTTTTTGTCTAGCTGACCTTTCTGCATATAGTAGAAGTATGAGCCTGAAGTGCACTCCACAAAAATATCCCCTAGGCTGAGGCATCCAGTGAGCTCTCCAATGTTATCTCTGTAAAGAGTTCAGCACTCCTGTAGTTTTCCGTCTTTCTCTCTCTCTCCTGTAATGGGAACACAAAGTCCAGTCTGGTTTGTGACAGCCCCTCTGTGAATAAAGCCTGCTCTTAATCCAATTTATCAGATGTTTACAGTAGCATTTGCACAGGCTTAAGGCTTTGGAGGATGGAGAAGATGGATTTACAGAAATAAAGCCAGCTGATAGATGGGATCACTTATTAGAGATCTTTCATATAAATTATGAAAAATAGCTACATTGAATTATAGCTGTAGGCTTTCAGATAATAAGCCTTTCAGGAAAAAAATAATGAAACTAAGTGACACTCAGTTCTGAGTTTCATTACCAGGCTGAATCATAATTCAAAGTTCTTTTAAAACTTCCAGGATGGTGTCATGGGTTGATACCCCTTCCTGCTCTTCAGGTTTTTCTTCCTTTTGGTTCTGTTTCCTGGAGGAAGAAGTTTGCAGCAACAGGTGCTGTAATTTCCTCCAGAACTGGACAGAACCAATCAATTAACTAATTTGAATATCGACAGCTCTATTGAGCCACTTAGAGAAGGGAGACGCCTCCGTGAATTCAGATGTAAAAAGGGAGGAGGAGGGAATCTCTCTCTCTTGCTCTTCCGGTGAAGATAGAGGTAACAGAGGCCCTGCTCAGCCCCTGAGGGGGCCTGGGCCGGCTCGGCGGGGCTCTGTTGGGCCCGGCCAGCGCAAACCGAT
>VYZQ01032868.1:32891-81724 GCA_013400655.1 Mystacornis crossleyi | reverse complement strand
GAGATGGATGAAGAGAACTTTTGTTTTTCTGGAAGTGCTTGTCCTTAAAATTATACCCCCTGCAGCTAAAGGTGAATCCTTGAACACGGTTGTCGGGGAAAGCTGTGGATCAAGGTAAAGGGACCCTCACATGTCAACAGAAAACCACCCCAGACAGCGGCTGTGCTGTGACGTGGATGCCATGAGAAGATTGTTCTTGTGGAAAAGTTCCATAGCTGAGCAAAAGAGACTTCTCTCACTCAATGGACTGACATAAGATTGTTATAGAGGGGCAAACTGGCTGAATTGATTTTAAGTTTGTGTCTTTATATTACAGGTGGATGGAGGAGGTGCTGGAGAAAAGGGGGGTTAATTTGCTTTAATTCCTTTCTATTCCATTTTACTTTTAGTTGTAGTAATAAATTTCATTATATTCTTTAAAGTTTGGTACCTGCTTTGTATTCCTCCCTGTTCTAATCTCACAGAAAGGGGAAAATGCGAATCAAACCACTACAGACGGTTTGCAAATCTTGATGAAAATGAAACTAAGCTTGATCATATTTAACCAGTTTAAGTGAGTTTTTTGGCTGCTACTTTACTCCAGGGATATTCCTCTCCAGTAAGTTTCCAGGTTACTTCTGTCTGCAATCCACTGCCCACTGCCCTCAAGGTCCAGGGACTGTAATTTTTTACTGTCAGTTTTTGGGCAGTTATCCCTCATCAAAATGGACAGGGCTAGGGAAAGCCTCCTCTGCCAAGGCAGCACTCCTCGCAAAATCGATAGTAACAGCCTAGCAGGCAGAGAACCAGCAGCCTCTATTCTCCTGTTTGCTGTCCCTGTTCATCCTTGAAATCAGACTTTCCTCACTCCCAGTGCCAACCAGCAGTGGGAACAGCTGACTCAGTCCCAAGCCAGCCCAGGGGATCCCACAGGCACAGAGAATCTCCTGAACACCCTCCATTAAGTGAGTTCTTAAGTGTTTTTTTGTGTCTGTGCATGTGAAATACAGTAAGCGGAAGTCTTGAGGTTTGTCTTGAGCCTCTGCTGCCCCTGGAGAAATGGGAAATTTTTAAAGTTGAATGAAGTTTAGTAGCTGGATAAAAACATCTGCCAGCAGAATATTATACAGCAGCAAAGGATGTGGGTGATAAAGGAATTGTATGAAACTGTTGGTTTAGTGCTGTATCATGATTTTAAAAAAAATTCAAAAAGGGAGAGGGTAGAAGACAGAGACTATGAATAGACTCGTGCATGGCACTGTGGTGTAGCTTGTTCTCAGGTCTTCTTTTGGAGACTACAGAAAGAATAAGCAGAGGTGATGAGTGGCCTTGGTGTAAGGAATACTTGAATAAACCAGCACTATGTCATTCAGGGAGCAATACCTGAGAGAAGGTGTGATAGGGGTATATACACTTGTCAATGACCCAGTCCAAGGGAATAAAAGTTAAGTGTTTATGACCTTTTCCAATATGCAGCAATTGAAACCAGCAGAATGCAGGTGCACAGCAAAGGGAACAGGGCTTAGTTAAGAGTCTCTTTCTTAGTTGTACAGGTCAAAATCTTGCCCAGGTTTAAAAGGCTGAACTGTACCAATACAGCCATTCATATGTTCCCAAGGTCAAATACTTCTGGTTCTTGTCATTTGAAAGTCCCTTCTCCGTGCATGATTGAGCTCCATTATTCTATTCCAACCATCTACTTGCATTTAATTTAGATATGTTGCCATTTTTTACTTGCCTTTCAAACTCTGATGTACTACTGTAATGTAAGTTTAACCCTGTCCCCCAAAAAAACCCCAGCTGAAGGAATATAGTGGTAGAAACACCAAGATCCTGAAGAGCTTTTAACACTTTGCAGTAAAGTTTTTCATGGGGTTCCAGTGCCCCTGTCTCATTAATATGAATTGGCATGCCAAATGAAATTGCATTCAGGTTAGGTTTTGCTATGAAAAAAGTATATTGTTTCAAAAATGGTGCTTTATGTCAAGGACACCACCAGTGAAGTTACAGTACTTCACTCGAGGTATTATACAACATTAGTGAGTCTTGTGAAAGTTTGCTTGAGAGTTAATCAACAGCATGGTGTAATATCTTTATGAAAAATTATTATTCAATTCACTGTTCTTGTCTTAGGATCCATCAGATTGACTCTCATCNATATATATATATATAATGTTTTGTAGTATTTCAGAGTTCTGATAATTCTCCCAAATTCATATTTTTCTTTTTCATGTTTTAATAAAGCCAAATTAAGTGTCATCCCTTTGTAGACTACAAGAATTACTTTTAAAGTGTTTCAAGGGAGTGTAACTCCTTAGGGTTTCCATGCTATTTCCACTGCTTTCCATTTGCAGCATCCTGGTAATACCTGAAGCAGTTTAACACCTGTAGTTTTTACTAGTGGATACCAAGAGCTAAGTGCAGAGTTTCCAGGTGAAATTTCCATAGTGCATAAATGTATTTCCAAATGTAAAGTACTGCTGTTTCTTGAAGTAAAATGCTAACTCACTTTGGTTTTAAATGGAACAGATTTTATGAAACATCACTGTAGGAAAGTGTTAGGAATGTGTGCATTTGTCATGTGTCAGCCAATATTCAAAACACCACTCTGAAGTGACTTGTGCAATTCTATTAATGGACAGAATTTTGGTAAGGGAGTACTTCAGTTTGGGTATGAATCAACAGTGTTTGCTAGCAGTCCAATCATGCTGAATTATAGTTAAAGTACTACTTTAAATAATAAGTACTTTCTGGATATAATTTTAATTTTATGACTGCTGTTCCTCTTTCTTTTGAATAAACATCATTGTTATGAAAATATTCTAATCTAATAAACATAAACTTTCCATTTTAAAGTCTCCAAAATATATTGGAAGTATATGAGTCGTCAGCTCTGAAAACTGCAAGCAAATACAGACACTCTCCCCAAATTAACTCAGTTTTGGATGTTATGATTACAGTATCATCTTTTATCTTAATCTGCCTGAACCAAAGAACTCACAGTGAAGAAACTTTGAGAAATGAATCTGAGGGTTTTATTTTGTTAAACAGTATTTGATGTGTTTGGGATTTTGTCCCGAGATTCTAGCCTGGACAGATTTGTCAGAAGCAGGAACCATTGCACTGAAGTTATACATGTTCAGTGTTTAACTGGTATTACACTAATCTGACATGACAGACCATTTCCATGCTGTTTCACAACAGGCCATGTTACCATCAATGTATTCAGGGAATTAATAAATCTTGTATGTAATTTTCTCATAAATGATAAGCAGAGTTGGATGTGATGCTTTGGCTAATGTATGCTAAACAGAGATGTGTCCTAATATGGGATGACAAACACAAAATGATGAAGTTAGTAATTGCATCTCAGCTATGAAAGTGTTTCGTATGTTTCATATGTACAGGCATTCAAGAAGGACCTAGTAGTTTCTTTAATTTTCTTTTTTTTTTAGTATGCAAACTTTCTTGCAAAAGCATTATAATTAAATTATTGCCATTTGTATCTTCATGCTTATTGTGCTTGGGTATATTACTGAGGAGTGAGGATTGGATCAAAATTAACTCGAAAATAGCCTTCAGCATGATAAATATTTGTATTTAAATAGAACCCGGGGAAATCCTTCTAGCCTCTGACAGAGCCCCAAAGGGGAGCTGGCAACAGTATAGCAAACTGAAGTGTGCAAATCTTCAGCCTTGCAGCAGATCCAGTAAATATGTGCAGTGTAACACAGCAAATATGGGAAGGCTTTTAGTTACAGAGGTGTGTAATTGTTTACAAATATGATTAACTGCAGAGCACAAAATCCATTCGCAGCATCAAAGGCAAAACTAAAATTACTTTTTCCCACCCCCCTCCAGGATTATGCTGAAAAGAAACACACGATAGCAAAAGCTCTGGAAGATCTTAAAGCCAACTTCTACTGTGAACTCTGTGACAAGCAGTACTATAAACACCAGGAGTTTGACAATCACATTAACTCTTACGATCATGCTCACAAACAGGTAAGAGAAATCTGCTCGCTACTTCCACTATTCAGAGAGAATAATGAAATAAGACATCCTTCAGATGGGCTTGGAAATCACAGTCGAGTTGTCCTCAATTTCAGATTCTGGAAAGCAAAATACACTGTTTTCTTGGAAACAAATCTTATCATGGAGATTTTACAGTCAAAAATTCTGACGTGGAAAGAAAGAGAAATCTGAACAGTTTAATTGTGAAGAGCAACAGGGAATGACGAACAGTAATAAATAATATGATTAAAATTGTAAATGTATATTTTCCTTCTTATCAGTTTAATTTTTCACATAAATGCTCTGGTATACCTCAGACGTGGTATACCAGACGTGGTTACTGGGAAACATTTGTTGCAACAGATGTGCATAAGAAACTTGACATGCTCTTTAGTAAACTTTCTTTTACTGCAGATACAGTTCTGAAACAGCCTATGACTACATAAATTAGTGCAGGTACAGTTCTGAAATGAGCTATGATTTTATTTAAATGCATTGTATTTAAAAAAAGGAGTTTAATGAAAGGTTTTAATGTGTTAGCTTTAAAGCATCAGTATTTACGTTTTTATCACCACACTGTATCACTTTGCCTCCAAGTTGTATGTCTTACTTTGGTGAGATAAAAGCAGTGCTTCCACACAGTGAGGGAGGCAATGCATCCCAGGGCAACATCCTGATCTGCAGAGGAGTTATATCTGTATAATTCAGAGGGAAAGACAATGCATCTTGACTCCCCCGAAGAGATATGTAATGATAGTGTAAAGATATGTAATAACTGTACGGAAAATTCCTACTTAGGCCACTTAGATGGTAATTATTCTGTACCTTTTTTTAATCTGGTGAAATCATGGTATCTGGATTGATTTCTTTTCATTCTAATTGAATCTTCGTTTTTCCTGTTATTCTGCTTAGGGTGAACATAGATAAGCTAGTACAGCTTTTATATCTGTATTATATAGAATAATGATTTGCTTTTCTTTTCTTTAGCACCAGTCCGTGAAACATTCTCTCTCTCTCTCCCTCTCTCGCTGGTATTTTTATTTGGCCAAAATTTGCACTGTCAGTGTGAGTGTTAGATTTAGTTTGGAGAACTGTGAAGATGTGGACCTTGGCAGCAACAGCAATCTGTGAGAAACTGGAGGGAAAGATTCATATATTAGATAAATTAGCAGGTAGCTACATTGCATCCTGAAGCTGTTTATTATGAGTTTTAGTTAAAGTATAGCTGGAACTGATTCTTCAGATGTTATGTTCACACAGCATCATATCCTTGATGGATGGGAGGAGAAAAGAAGTGATGGCCAGAGTCTTCCCCACTTCACCTCACTTAGGATTTATATTTATTAATTTTTAAGTGCTATGAAGCACTTTGAAATGATGAGAACCTGAAGGCTGCAGTCCTTGTTCCTTTTTTCAGTATTGATGAAAAATTGATTTTGAAGCTGAGGTCAGGTGTGAGACTGAACAGGAACTTTTCCCCAGTGCTCCACATGGTAATTCTTGTCTTCTCACGGCTTTGGACAAGAGAGGGTGAGCGCTGAGAGGGTGAGCACTGCACCAGCCTCTGATGGAGCATGGCAGATCCTGCCTCTCCATCTTTTCTGCAGGGGGCCTGTGTGTCTGTGGTTGCATGTGGCTCTGTAGATGTGTTTGGTGAAACACAGGAAGCCGTCCTCTTTCTCTCTTGGACTGTCACAAGTCTAATCTCCCTGGTAGGAAATAAGGAAAAAAAATTACAGTTTTCAAGTAGAAAAAAATGTATTGATGCTTGTTTGACCAAAATTTTCACTGTTATTACTGGCAAATAAAACTATTGATTCCTGAGATTAAATGTTGTGTTTAGTTCTCCTGGAATATTTTTTTGTTGTGGCTTCTATTGGTGTTAGGAAGAAAAACCCTTCCTCTTCCCATATTTGGGTGTAAAAGGTTACAGGCACCATATGCTGCAGCACAGGCTCGCTCTGATTTTTTCTGTTTTCAAGAACTTCATGCTAATGCTTTTTTTTGGGTAGTTTTAATAAGCTTGCTGGAGACCTATGCAGGGGCTGTTGAATGCTCTGATTTTGTCCTGAGACTTCCTACCTCAATGGCAGAAGTTTTCCAGCAGTTCAGTAGAGGTCAGAGGAACTAGTAATGTCTCTTTGGATTTTGCTTCATATTTTTTCATTTTATTTCCTTCTATCACACATTTCTACAGTAATGGACGGGCAAGGGGAAGTACTTAGTACAAAGAGTTTCCCACTACCCAAGGACAGTTGTAAGCCTGTGCAGCCAGTTTCGTTTCAGTGATCCCAGCACCCAAGAGCAGTTTCTTCCTGATCAATTGGATGAAAGCTCTGCCTAAACCTGAATTCATCCCAGCTTTTCTGAAAAGCCATATTTAATCCTAATTGTGCAGTCTGTGATCCCACTATCTAAACCATGTGAGGGTTTAGCAGAGAAAATGTTCCTAACAGCTCGGTACCTCAATTCTATTGTAGAAGATTTTCCTTTTCTTTCCACCCATTCAAATGTTGCTGGCACAGAAAATTTGCAGGATTTAAACCAGAAGATTTATTATGTGAATTCCCTCCACTTGCTAGGAGGCCCTGTGCTGTCGGCTGTTGGTTGTGTTTTGATTTGTTGTGTCTTAACAGCGTCTGAACACCCGCTTTGAGATAGTATGAGCACCTTCTGAGCAGTCTGGAGAGAAAGCACAGGACTAGGGTAAACCCAGTTTTATTTCCTAGGACCTGAAGGAGTTCAGTGTCTCAAGAGCCCCACTGCCTCTGTTACTGTTTTCCTGTTTTAGCTTTTACAATATTGTTTGGAGAGCATATCTGTAGCCTCTATGAAATACTCCTGGAAAAGCAATTTGCAAGCAGTCAGTTGTAATAGAGAAAAATGAACTCTCTGCTTTGCTTTGAAAGCTTAGACAAAGAAAAAAACCCCAAACAAAATAAAATGCTGGTGTCTCTAAAAGCAGCAATGTTCTGTGCTCAATACAGAGAGATGAGTAACTAAGGCAGAACTGCTATTATTTACCCTAGTAATGAGAGACTTGCTATTTGATAATGATGGGCTAAACCCACATAATGCGGGATTTGAGACCCATGCCAGGGCTTTAAAAACATCTGTATGCCTCTATGCAGCATTTCCTCCATCTCTAGAAGGAGCTCCCTGAAGTGCTGAAAAACCCTGCCTGAGCTCCTCAAGATGCTGTGGGTTTGATAAATGTGGCTGAGCATTAAGTCTGAGGCTCTGAGTGACCTTCGTGTTGCAGCTGCTTGGGCTTGGTGAGTTGTGCTGTCCTGGTGAAGAAATCTGGACCACACAGTGTGGTCCCCTGCACCAGTCATTCCTCCAGAGACTTTTGTCGCTACAGAGACCAAGAGGATTTGAAAGTCTCCATCCCAGTACTTCTAATTAATCACCTAATACCATGGCAGCACACTCGAGCTTGGTGTTTTTTCCCCTCCCAGGAGGACTCTTCCAAATAGCAAACAAGAACAATAACAGCAAAAGCTGTGATGCAAAATAAATAGCCCTAATGTATTTGCATCTACAGATGAAAATACAATCAATTAAGTGAATTATAAGCAGGAATTTTCCCCCACAGCATCTGAGGTCATTTCTCAAACTGTTTCTCTCTGGATGAAAATGTTCTCTGTGCTCTACAAATGTATTTAAAATTGTACGCATGGAATAAGGCACAAATTATGCAGGAAGGCTAAATTAGCAGTTGTCCCCTTTCCCTATTCCAGACACAGATTTCTTCTACATTTTTCTCCTGTCCCTACATGTTTTTCTTTCCACATTTTTTTGACATCAGGACCAAATAAGCTGGAGATACTCTGTTTTAGTATTAGAGAATACCAATCTCTAGTCAGTCGAAAGTCCAAACTTAAGTAATTTTCATGTGTTTGAATAAATATTTCATGGAATATGGATGGAGAACAAGAAATTTGGAAGTGGAAAGGTGTGATTATGATGCCTTAGGTTTTAACTTCTGTACTTTTCAAATCCTATATTGCCTAGTGTGTAACTCTGAAGTTTCTTACAGCTTGTTTGCTGCTCTCTTAGACTAGATAGACACAACAAAGCTTCTCTGAGCTTGCTATTCAAGGACACTTGGGCTGTCCAAGGCCTAAAGGTGGAAACTAGGACCAGGAGAGAGGTGGAGAAATGGAAGAGAGCTAAAGTTTTAATTGGTGAATTTATGCTGATATGCAAATGGACCAAACCTATAACAGTGTGAAGAACTCGTGACCTGTCATCCATCTTGGGGTCCATTTTATGGAAGCAGCCTCCGGCTCCCCAGGGTGTACCTTGAAGGCCCTTCAAATAAATACCTACCTTTATTCCCTTACTCTTGTCTAGTCTCTGTTTCTAGGTGACTGGAGAAGGCAACAATTAAGCATAACAATAATATAACCCCCATCCTTTTACTAAATCTGTACCTCCTATGAGTTACAAGGTATGTAAGGTATAAATTAAGAGCAATGTAGCACATTTGGGATGCCAGTATTCCCAGCAAAGATAATTGGATGTTAGCAGTTGTTTGAGCCTGCAATTTAAAAACAAAGCAACAAATCATTGTAGTCATCATTAAAGCTCTTTCTAAAAGCTCTCATTGCAGGGTTATTCCCTCTGAAAAAGAAAAGCCCCATCTCTTCTGCTGGGTTGGCACCTGCAGAGGGTGCACTGCAGTGCACCTGCAGCTTCTCGAACAGCCCAAGAGTTTGGATCTGTTTGCAGGGAAATGGCACAAGTAGTGGGAGAGTTATAGAGTGAAAGAAATGAACTCTTCACTGAGTGCCAGCAGTACTTCATGCTGCGTTTTTTCAGGCCTGCTTTTTCCAGGTTGGGTTCCCCTGGGGTATGGGAATCGGACTGAGCCAGAGGCAACATGTTGTATGCAATCTTTGAAATGTAGAAATAATGATTCTCAAAAAAACCTGTTTTCTTCCAGAGCAGTATGTCCAGAGCTTTGGTGTAGTACAGGATAAAAACTGAAGCGTTAAAGAATTTTCTGAAGATTTGCTTCATGAACAACAACAACAAAAAGTGATGCATTGTGTGTCAGATTTCAGGCATGTTCACTAATAAGAGATTTCATAAAATAACTCTGCTGCTCTTGGGTCAGGAAAGTGCCTGTATGGTTGCCTTGGAGCCAAGCCCACGGTGCCTTGCATGACTGAGGGGTGGCTGCATTTCTGCAGGGACAATGAGGAAGGGCAGCAGGATGCAGGTGCAATGCCAGCTGCTCCACCCTCCTGGGGAGAGCTTGGCCCCAGCACGTGCTGTTAGATGGAGCTTCTGGGACACAGGGATGCACTTGCAGTGTCATTTTTTTTTTTCACTCCTTGCAAGTGAAAATAGTTATTTGCAATACATTTCAGTATTTCTCTTCTTTTTATTTTTCTTTTCTCTAGGCTAAGTGACTTATTATTTTTAATACAAGATAGTCAGGATTCTTGCAGCTGAATTTCCTGGAATGAAGAAATTTTATATTCCTTCTCTTACTTTATGGTGTTTCTTGTGTTAGAGAGCCACATCTCAGTGTGTCCTTGTGGGCAGGCAGTCTTAACTACACAAGCATAGATGAGATTTAAACATTTGTGTTTGAATCGATCTTCTGTAGTCCTTTCATACTGTTATTGCTTTCCCAGAATGTAACTTGGCATGTCTTCCTGTATTTCTTTTTTCCCTCAGGAAAGCATACTCATCTTTGTAGCCTTTTTAAATATTAAGGGAACACAAGCAAATGTTCAGCTGTGCATTCATATACATACATGTTTTTGTAATGCATCTACAACCATGAAATGAGCCCCTCCTCTCCCAAATACACACGGCTCTATCACTGTATTTCAGGTTGGTTTGTTTTTTTTACATTAAGATTGCATTATTTAATGATCTTTTGTGGTTGGATTGGTGGTTCTTTGGGTTTTTGAGTTTTTTTTTTAGTGAAAAGCTTCCTTTTAAGTTTTAAGCACTTGTGCCGGCATTAGTGCTAATAAGGGTCATCACCAGGCCTGTTAATTATGTCTCAGCACTGGTGGGAGCACTGGAGCTGAGCCTTGTGATAGACTTGATGTTTCCTTTTTTAACCCCTTTAAATAATAACTAAACAAACAAAAAGCCTTTTGCTGTTACTGTGAAGAGAAAGGCAGAAGTGGCAACACGACAGGAGCCCACTGGGCCGCGAAGGAGGGAGCCAGACTGAGGATCTCACTCCTGTGGGTTATGGGGATGTGTCCAGAGCACGGCGCCCAGGGGACCCTGTTTTGGGAGGGTGGGCTGGAGAGCTGGGGGTCACCCCTGCCACCACGTGTGGGGGGTTTGAAGTCAGGTTTGGTGTGCACAGAGTGAAGTGCCCAGAGAAAATCAGCAGGAACTGGAAGGTCTCAGGAAAAGAGGAAATGCAGTCCCATTGTGTTGGGGCACAAAGCCACTGGGAAAGTGTTTGGCTGGTCTGTTAGTAACGTGTCTGCAGTGGAAGGCTGCCAGTGGGAGTCTTTATTCCACTTTACAGAATGTATTTTAAAATTAAATAGATAAGTTCTGTTCTTTATGAATATTTCAGTATATTTAAGGAGAAACTTCACACACTGTTTCCCAGATGAAAGAAAAAATTTATTTTTTTCCTTCCAGTTTTTTATTTACCTATAAAATTGAATTTCAGCAATTGGCTTCTTGATGGTTATCAGTGTAACAGAGTATTAGGCACTCTTTAGCTCAAAACTTGTACTGACAGGTTAGATGAGGATATTTTTGAGTAAAGTATTAATGCTGCAAAATCCAATTTTGTTGCCAGTGAGTGTTCTGTTTTCTCATTACCAAAAAAAAAGAGACGTATCACTATGTCCCTGCCTTAGTAACTACTGCTGAAAAGATACTGTGTGACTTTTTCTGCTTTCATGTTTGGGAAATTTGATTCTGTAATAATGTTTGATTAACTAATTGACTTTTTTTTTTTTATGAAGAAGTGTTTTTAGAGCAAACACAATTACAGTAGAGGAGTGGATACCCCATCTGTCCCACTAATAGACTGCAAACGGAATATTAACCCCATGCACTGATACTACTGACTCCATGAGGAGCCTGCTCTTTACTGCAGGAGGAGCCTTAGCCAGCTGCAACCCTTCCTCAGATAAGAAACTTAGTATTTATCCTCAGTTCTTTATTTTTTTCTGGTTTTGAATTACTGCAGCCTTCTCATTTCTGTCCTTTTCAATATCCAGATCAGCCTGATAACCTGATAAATCACTAACATTAAATTTCTGTGCAAAAAAGTGTCAATTTTTTTCAACTACACATTGCTCATTTATTATCATTTTCCAAATCTAGATTGAGCAAGTTACTTCAGTGAGGGGAAAAAAAATCACAGCAGCAATGCAAAGAGGGAAAGAGAGAGGTAGGGAGGGAGAGAGGGAGGAGTAAAGGACAGGAAGAAACATTGTTTGCTCCATATATCCGGCATGTTTCTCTGCCTGGCATGCATTTATACTGCTGTGTGGTTTATCCTTTTATTTAAAACTCTACTCATATATTTCAGTTCAACTTGGTCTTTTTTAATCAGTTAATAAAAATTTCTGCATGCAAGTTAGCAGAACTTGGGGCTAATTTTAAACTTTGCTTTACCATATCAGGATCTATCAGGTTTCTGCTGTTTGGCCAACACTATTGCAAAAAAAACCCCCACTTTTTTCTGTTCATCAGGAAGATAAGAATGGACACAATAACTGGAACTTGAAGATAGAAAAAAACACAGTTTTTCAGTCCATGATTCCTGAGGCATCATGCATATTGTAATGCATCTTTTGGCATGCAGTGTTTTGATGGGAGAAATGATTGAAAGTACAAACTTGGAGATCAGATGATGGTTTACCTATCACTCACTTTGTTGTATCAGGCAATAGATTAGCTAAGCAATTACCTACAAGAAAAATACTGCTTTTTATATTCCTTTATGCTTTAACTGAGTCAGTCTTCCATAGTTAATTTAAACTTCATTATGGCTGCAAAATTCAAACCAATCAGCAGAATACTTTTTCTGCAGTTTTCAGAAATTCTAGATGCAGTTCCACTTCTGTCCTGAAAGTAATCAAGCAGATTGTAGATTAACTGTAAGTAATGAATATTATGAAAAGCATTTTGTTACTCCATGGTTTTGAGCTGTCAGTGATCAAAAAGAAAGTGAAGGAAAAACGAATACATTTCTAATAGTATATTAAATTCTGACCCCTCAAGGTGAATGATTTCTTACAAGATGATTTAATTTGCTGAAACAATTAAGTGGTATATGTGAGTGGTTAGTACTCAGTGCCTGACCCTGCCAAAGCCACCTTGTAGTTTCCTATTTGCTACCAAAATAGAGTTTCAGGATATTTTTTTGCCCTCTGGAAGCTTGATAGTGTTCTCCTTCATGCCCTGCAGTTTGTGCATGCTGGTTGCCATGTGAGAGTTCATTCTTCTTTGGGAAGAACTGAGCAACCTTTTCAGTACAGACCACAGTCATTCTTAGGGTAATTATTGCAGTCTTTGCTGATCCTTGCAAAATCAACCCTCCATTCAGTTCAAAAAAAGCTTGTTCTTTTTTTAGTGGTAGCTCTGACCTGTTGGTGAAACTCAGTGTTGCAATCAGTGCTGCCTTCTGTGAGGAAATGTGACAAGGCAAACAAACTACATGGAAGTGAGGGTGTTATTCCCACAAGCCGTGGCCCTGCTCATCCTGCAGCTGGGGCAGCAGGACAGCGGGACCTCTTGGGGCCAGGAGTGAACTCCTCGTGGTCCACTTCAGGAAAGGCTGTAAGCCTTGGGCAGGCACGAGCACTGCGGTTTTATTAGGCACAGGACTGCTGCTCTAGAAACAGTAATTACTTTTGTTCTGGATATTTTAATTGCAGCTTACGCAGAAATGTCTTCAAGTTTCTAAACCACTCTAGGATTGTTTAGTGGAGGCTAAAATATGAACTCAGGTTTTTTATCTCTTTTTCCCTGTGCAGTCTTTGCTGCAGAGCCTCTGCTGGTTGGCTCTTGTTTCAGTTTGGATTTTTAATTAGTGCTACAACTATAGCTCTACTGGAAGGCTCTGAGTGGCTTCTGAATTTAAGCTTTCCCCACCCTCACACTGCAAAGGAATGAAATAAGAAAGGCCTAGAAAAGGTGAGCTTTTGAAGGGACAGATGAGGTGGGCAGGAATGCATCTGTTTTGTCCTCTCTTGGCAGACCAGCAGTAGCCCTGGTTTGAGAACATTTCAAGAGTCAGTGAAAATGGAAAGTTAGAAATGTGCCTCTCCCTTGTCCTGTTTGTATTTTAGATTGGCTGAGGCTTTTCCTTCATCTCAAGGATACCATACACTTATCCCAGTCACACCTCCTGGTTCTCTGTGTTTTCACCAAGGCTTGTTCTTGGCAAACATCCTTGTGACAAACCTAAATGATTTACTAAAGGGCTTCTCAGTTTCTTCCAAAGTCTTCATGTGTGGCAGAGGAGTAGTGGTTCAGCATCACATGATTGAAATTGTGGACGTCCTTTGTTTGAATGAATTTTAAATATTTTTTCAAGGCATTCAATCACAGAAAACCATGTAAATACAAGCACTGTTCATGACTGCCTTCCTCCTGCAGAAATCCTTCTCTTTCCATTGAGAAGCATTGAGAACTGCTTCTCTTTCCAACAGCATGTTGTATCTTTTATTAAATTGGAACTGGCAAGAGACCCATGGTATACTGTAATATAAATTATAAATTTTATTAATTCAAGTTCATTCATGATTAATGTAACTACTTTTAAATGTCTGGCTTCTGTGATAGTACTTACTGCTGTTGTCTTGGTGTGCAGTCTTGATACACATAATGATAACAAAGGAGGACACAAGTAAGCCCTGCAACTGTACCTCACCTTCCTTTTTCCAGCATGGAAATGCAACAAAATTGAAAAAAATTACTTAATTAAAAGACCACAAACTTTTTAAATGCTGATTTTTAAAATTTTATTTTAAACTAATTTTTAAAAAAATTTTTTTATAGCTGCTAAGTGCTTACTTGCACTGGCATCTGTATGCCACATCTGGCACAGGATCTCATTGTGCTAAATGATTTATAACTACAGAGAGACATATCTGCTTCTTACAAATTGCTTGTAATGAGAGCTGGAAACAAAGCAAGAGACTGCCAGTGATGGGATGGCAGAGAAGGGTTACAGCAGTACCGGAGGTTAGGGGTCATTACTGCAGGCTTTCTTAACACTCACAAAGGGGACAAATTAGAAAAAAGTAAAATAAGTGAATGAAGCATTAAAATGGTGCTTATCAAAGTCACCCTTAGCTGTTTTCACTGTCTTTGCTAAGCAGGCCTTAAGCTATCAGGAATGGTTCTCTTCTGTTTCGTGAGGCAGAGCCTGCTTCCACCTCTCCTTCTCTCTCATTTCTCTTTACAGTCCCACTTCTCAGCCCCAGCAGGAGACTTTTCTTCTATGGCATTTCAAGACTCATTTCTTGCTTAATGAATCCTTCTTTTTCCCTTTGTATGGATGAGAGTACAACACATGCTGCTGATGCGGTTTACTTCATTTTCTTCCCTCCTTTCTGCCCACAGTTTTGCATTTCTAAGGAATACCCAATTAGTGCACTTTCCTTTGCATTGGCCTAATATATAGGGTTGCTTAAAAATTATGGATTGTATAATGAGAGCTACATTAAAAACACCATCTAAGATAAATTTTATAGTCTAGCTGTGAGCTTTATGTGCTCACTGAAAAAGAGCACGTTTGAGTCCTGTCTCACATCTGCTTTGCCTGCAAGGCTGGCACCTCGTCAGTGAGCACTTGGTGTTTGCGTGACACAGTGGGAGCTCTAGTCTGAGTTACTCCTTTGTGACTAACACTTTCAAGTGGCCAGATCCCAGATAACTGAGCTCAGCTGGGATCTCAAAGAGCAAAAAAAAAAAAAAAAAAAAAAAAAAAAAAAAAGGTTTCTGAGGGGCAGGTGAAATCACTGGGGGGTTAACAGCTAAAAGAAATACTCTACAGGGAATATTTGCAAGGAGATATTTTGTGCTCAGATGCTTAGAAGTAGGTCAGGCCAGAACTAGATGTCCATCTATCCCATGCCCAAATTCCTGCAAGGCATATGTTATACCTGAGGCTATTTTAGGATCCTTTTTCTTTTTTCCTGAACTTACACACACACACACACACACACACACACACACACACACACACAAAAAAAAAAAAAAAAATTAGAGTTAGGAGGAATGAATGTCCAAGCAAAGCTTTCATTACAGCTGAGCAATAACATTTGTAATGGTGGGAGCTGGGCAGCCTTAAAATGGCTTAAGATGATGGTGTGGGGGGTTATTTTACTTAAATTATGCTAGATAATGTCTTAAATGATAGCTAGTCTTTTCCACATGACTCTGCAGATAGCAGATTTTCTTCCCAAGCACTATTTGTGTATCTTGTGTTGGCTCTGCACACCTGCCTGGTTGTGAACAAGGGGAAGCCAGAGTAGCTAATGACTCATCTCTCTGCCTCCAGTAACAGGAAGATCAACAAGGCAAAAATAGTGTTGCATCATTTTCCTTAAGCAATAGAGAAAAGAGAAGTCTATGTATTAAACTGTGCTGGGTCTGGAAGCTTCTCATTGCCTCAGCATAAGACAAGTGTAAAAATTCATGTTTATGTCCCAGTTGGAGAACAGCTTCACTGGCTGCTCATTGAGTGCTGGGGATCCCCTGCTTCACAGGAGCTTCTGTGCCTTCCCAGATGGGTATGCACAGAGAGGATGCGCTCCTTTGCAAATCCCTCTAGCTGCCATCTGACCTGGAGATACTTGAACTGTTAGTTATTGTTAAGAAAGCAACTGAGAATAACTAGGTTCCAGCAGTGTCCCTCTTTTCTTGATCCACTGCAGAGGGTGAGAAATTCTGCACGTGAAGCAAACCCAGTTCTTGTTCTGATTCTTAATTTCTTTTTTTTTTTTTAGCTTTTTAGTGAAAGTCAAGAAAAGCAGAAGCAATTTCTGAGCTCAGTTGACCCTTGGGGTGAGCCTCACACAAGCGAGTGAATGGCTGTGCCAGGTGTGGATTTATGGGGAGTTGCAGCAAGGGGAACAGGGGCAGCCGGTGAGGTCAGGGAGGGAGCGGTGCCCTGCCCGCCCTCACATTTGTGCAGGGGAGAGCTCACCTTCCCATGGGAAGTGGCTGCAGGCCTCTGACAGCCGCCCTGGGTGGCTGCCTGTCACTCCCTGGGCTGGGATTTTGTGTATCTGGAGGATGTAAGGAAGTGGGATGGTGTGCCCTCCTGAGCTCTTCACGCGCTCATTCACACGTGTGCAGTTCAGAAAAATAATAAATAAATAAATAAATAAAACCCACAGAGCTCATAATAAAAATCTTAAAATATTAGTCACTTCTGGGAGCACAGATGATTTCTGTGGAGTAAATTGCCTGGTATACTGCTAAGGAAAATATTTTCTTGCACATTTGTAACTGCTGTCATTGACAGGAAAATTGCTTGAAATATAAAATAATGGTAGTGTGTTGCCTACCAAGACAGGAACTGTAAGAGGTTTTGACCTTTAGTAGGCTTTAATGGGTGCTCTACAGAGGAACCAGCACTTCCATTTATTAACTTGTAATTGTCCAAAATAAATCCTGCTTTCTCCCCGTCTAGTAGATTGAAGCCTAGAGTATGTTAATTGTGCTGGCTCTTCTCCAGGCCTGACAGCTCTTGTCAGCTTTTAAAAGTTATTCCCCTATGAAAACTATCCTAGTTATTCTCCCATAATGGCCTTGCCACTCATCTCTTCTATGTTTTTTTAATTCTGACATCAAAGTTTGCACTTAGCGCTGACCCCTGACAGGACAGCATTCTCTAATGATGAGCAGTAGGTCAGTGCTCCCTGTTTTGGAGGAATGCAAAAAAAATTAAATCCAGCACTTTGGTTAGCAAGTGTACACCTGGGACTCTTGCTTTACTAAGGCTCAGGTATTTGCTCTTCATTAAAGAAATGAGGTTGTACAGTAAACTGATTTATTAGCTGTACCACCCAGTGCTGTAATCTCATCAAATCTCACACTGTGCAGGACTAGAGCATCTCATAATTTCTAAAAAAAGGCTGCTAATTAACATTTCTGTGCTCCAGGACATGGTGGGGCTGAGACTGGTGGCACATTTTCCTTGGAGTTGGCACTGCAGCAGTATAATTGTGCTGCTGGAGTTGCTGCCTTAGAGATATAAACCTGAGACCTTGATCACCATGGTAATTGCAGTTCCCAGGCTGCCTACCGAGGAGCGAGGGTCATAGCTCCAGCTGTGTGCTGGCCAAAATCCAGGCAGTATTTAGATTACCATACATTAATCCCTCCTGCATCTTCAGCTGGTGACAGTGGCTTTTTCTCTTCCCATACTCGCTGTTTGGTGTAATTGGTGTGTACAGAGCACAGAGCAGTTGTGTTCCATTGATGGGACACTGTAATCCTCAACTTCCAGTGCCTGGAAAAGAATAAAAACCCCCACTGTAACACTGTAGAATTTTGTTATTGGAATTACAGGTTTTGGGTAAGGAAAAATACTACTGTCTGTATTTGAGTCCTTGAGCCACCAGAAATCACTGGTTTCTGCATTTGGGTTACATGTCAGCAGATGAATGAATCAGATCACATTGAAGAGAATACTAGTTAAAGGCAATGCTTTTCCTTCCACTTGCTACAAGTACAGTAGCAGAATATTTTTTGGGACAGTCTGATGTGTTTTGATGTAGGGTTTTGTTGTTTTCTTCTGATGGCATCTCTAACATGTTCCAGAATCGAAGTTTTTCTCCCTGTGACCTGGAAAATGGTGAAGTTACAATAATGTGGGCATCACCCAGTAACTGGGAGAGGCCAATAAACTGTTGCTCTTCAGTACCTTGACTGTGTGAAGATGGTGTAATTAATGGTTTCACTATGTTCAGGATCCTCAAGAATGAAAGGCAAAACTATGAAAATCAATAGTAATTAGAGTTTACTGTTCATATTCCTGTTGGGCTGAGCCTGCAAAACTAAGCTGCCAACTCTGGCTTCCCAAATTGCCAGGACCAGAAACAGCAGCTCTCAGAAAATATGACTGTCACCCCAGCTTCTACCATTACCTTTAGGATTAAGAGTGAGAACATGAAAGACTTTTCCATCATACACCCAATTCTGAAGGCCATTATGACAGATCAGAAATAGCTGAGGAGCTGCACAAGAGGGGAAGGATCAACTATTTTAAATGTGAATGGATATAAAAAGTAATGGGACTAAGTCTTCCCTGAATGTTACTTCCTATTGGCATTTGCTGCTGGAAGGTAGAGTTATTGGGCTCTTCTGTAATGTGTCACTGGCTGGTAAATTGTTCCAGGGTGGAAGTGGGAGAGGCGCTGGCACTAAGCAGAAATCTGGACACAGATTGCAGATGTGCTGTGCACAGGGCACCAGCTGGTGTCTGGAAGGTCAGCAGGAATTTCAAACAGAATGATTTATTGTTAGTGATACTGCCCCAGGCAGAAATGAGAGTTCCCAGCATCATAGTGATGCGTCCTCCTTGTAGGCACATGAGATTTGTTCCACAACATCTGTTAAAAGAAGAAAGCAAATCACAGCTCTGCTAATGCATCTGCTTGTAAGGGTGTGAGACTGCTACCTGTGATTGGATCAGACTCATGACTGCCTGGTGGAAAGCACTAGCTCTGGTTTCAGGAGTGAGAGCTACTAGGGACCTTCACTGCTTAAATGTGCATGAGTTTGATGAATAGACTCACCTCGTGCTTTTGTCAGCTGCAGCTGAGGGTATGTAGTGTCTCAGGGAAGGCTCTGAGTTTCTGGTGGGGAGCCAAAGATCCAAATTTAGGTTCTCAGGGAATTTGTTCTCACACTTCACCATTTTTACCGATTGAATGAAAGCTTGAAGATTTATCACTGTGAAATACTGATTTTTAATGCAAGAGGTACTTTAAATTATGCAAAATTACTTAAGAAGTCCTTATATTTTGTGTGGCTATAAAAGATGTTTCTTCTTCACAAAGGAATTTTTCACTCAATGTCTGATTACTCTTCTTAAATTTTAGAGGGGAAAATAAGTGCTGGAACCTTAGTGTAAGATGTAGGTTCAAGGCATAGCTCCATTCAATTTATGCAGTAAAGTGCTATATGTTAATAAGATTTCATGAGAACAGAAAACACTATAGAACTTTAACCAACGTATTAAAAATAAGTTGCTATTACTTTAGTTCCATTTTCAGTGATCTTCTAGCAAGTTATTTCCTTTAATACAAATTTGGGTGGTGGTATCAAGAATGAGCTTTAGTTGTCTACCAGCAGCTCACTTGGGGACCTGCTTCCTTAAAATCTGGGAAGCTCCTACCAAGGCCAGGTGTAAGTTTTGCTGCACAAACCAGGTTCTGGTGCTGCCTTTGCAGAAGGGTGAAATGGGAAGTGGCCCTGAAAGAAGTCCTGTGTTTGTCTGCCACTTCATCTGAAGAAAAATTTTAGTGATGAAACTGGACTGTTCTGCCTTATGCTGGGAGTGGTCTATGACTTTGCTGATCTCTGTGCATCTGTTAAGAGAGGACAACATGAAAGGGGCCATGGGGGTTGCAGCCTATTCTAAGTAGTCTCAAATCGGAAATGAGATGCAGTGTCAGTACCGTGCGAGGTTTCTCATGGCAGCTGCTTCCCACTGACTCAATTTTCAGGCAGAGTTTGAAGCACAGGGTGTTTTGTGTGGCAACTTGGGCAGTACAGTAAGTCTAAGTGAGGGCCTGAAATGGTGAATGGGTCTCCTGCTTTTCTTTGTTTGAAACCTGTTTGTTCATGTCTTCCTTTAATTACAGACATTTTCACCACCCCCTGTACTGTGCTGAGGTTTTGTGTCACTCTGTTAAGGATAGTCGGTCTTTCAGCTTAAATTCTGCTGAATTGTGCTTTAACTGGAAGACATTTTAATGTGTGTATATTTGCATTAGAGGTAAGCCTATTTTCTAAGCCTTTCTGAGTCTTTCTGCGACTATGTAGTTGCATCCTGCACAAGCAGGCAAGAAACAGTTTTGGGGGATGACATTTTGATGAATGGATCCAAGACTTTCATAAACGATGAGTCACTTTGATGGCATTGAGACAGAGAGAATTCCAACAATAAATCCTAAATTTGTGGAGAGAAAAAAGTGCTGCTTTTGTAAACTTTTCCTAAGCATTATCTGTGGCAATTTTGCAAAAAAAAAAAAAGAAGGGAGAGGATGTGGAAGGGAAAAACAAGCGTCTCCCAGGGCTTTTTTCTCCTGTCCCAGCCCAGAGGCACTGCAGCATTTTGGTTAAGAAATCTTGAAGCAGGAATGTGGGAACCTTAAGGCAGAAGTAACAATTTGAGCCCAGCCTATTTTAAGGGATGTTGTGAAGACTGAGAGCAGGTATCTGAAACATCCATGTTTCCATGGAAGATAACCTGGGGAGAAAACAGCTGAGCTTTTGGTAGGATAGGAGGAAATGTCATGATTTGCCTCTGTATTTCCATAGCTATTCATAGGAAAAGAAGAACATCAAGAAATTTGAATCCAAATTTGCAGAAAGGTTTTCCTCTGTTCTTCGTAAAAAATGCCCCTAAGACTTTCTGGAAAGAAAAAGCTTTGTGTAGTTGACAAAAATAAAAATACAAGTACTTTGGTGAATCAACCAGGAAAATAGGGTGATCACTCACAGGGTTCTCCTGACAAATTAAAGACCAACAAAGACACCTGTTTCAATTCAGTAGTGTAAATCTTGTGGAAAAGCAGAGAATCTGGTCTGTAAATACTTATTAATTGTGGAGTGCTATAGCAGTGCTTATGTGGTGCTTGAGGATGGTAAGAGGTTTGTTTGTTCTTAGAATAAGATTCTTTTTTGTGTGTGTGTGTGTTTGTAGGAAGAGCAGGCAAGGGTTTCACAGCTCTCATCTATGGTTCTTAGTTGCTGAGCACTTTGTTTCTTTGAGTTTGCTGTAGGGAAAGAGAGAGAGGCACTTTTTAAACTTTTGTAAACATACAGTTACGTTGACCTTGAGATGATAAAGCTTCTGCTCTTATTTTCCATTTTCTGTGACAATGCTTTATCCAGAAATACCTTCACATGGACTACAGACATTTTAAATCTCTCTTCTGCTGAGATATACAGAAGGTCCACCTAGTTAATTGCCCCTGTTATTTATGTGCCAGATAGATGGCTTTTTATGGGCAATTTTTTCTTCTTTTCATCAAACCTTGAGCTTATGGCAGTTCAGATTTCAGAGTTCAGTGCTGCAGGGAGTGCTCTGTGCTGTCTTCCTTGGGCAAGGCTCACCTGTAAATCAGAACCTCTATCACGAGAGTGGAAGTATTTCTATTCTTGCTGTCATTATTGTAAAGAAAATGTAAAATAGGATAGCATCAGTTTTTCTTAGGAATTTCTTTCTGCCTTTAAGAATGTGGACTGAGATTTGGGTTCTGTTCAGGAATGAGCTTTACGTTATTAGTTAATTATTGTTTTTCTTAATTTCCTGGTGATTCTTAATCAAGGGCAAATTATCTCCTAATATCTGACTGAGGTAAAGAAATGTTGCAGTGAATTCCTTCTGGGTTCTATTGAAAGAGAAAGCTGGACCTGCTGTACCCATCATCAGCTCTGTCATGTGTTCCTCAAGGCTGAGGTACCCTTCCAAATACCTTCTGCACTTACGGGGGTGAAAAAACACACCCAGTATGCAAAGCCAGGAATTCGTTAGTTTAGCTTGAACAAAAGTCTAACAGCCTACTGAAAGAATTATTATTAGGCCAATTATGATCATACAGGCACTCACAGTCCAGATTATCTAATTATAAGATCTCATTCTTGATAATGATGCTGATATAATAAGCTTTCTAGTGCCTGATCCTTTTTTTGGTGTTAATGGTCCTCCTAAAGAAGAAAAGTGAGGTGGTGTGTTGTTAGCAATATGAGTTCTTCATGTGGAGGAGTATGATGTTTGTATCCTCTTTGCCAGAAAGAAGGTGAAGTTAATGTTGATGGTTTCATCCTCCTCACTCAGGTCTTTTTGGGGACGTTTTAATGTATTTACTAGCACAAATACATGCTCCACTTAGTTGCTCTTTATCCAGTGTTTCATAATAATTTAGTCAAATTTGATATATATAGTAACTTTTATATAATAATTTTTACATATGTTGGAGGCTTTTTCGCAGAATCCCAGAATGGATCAGGTTGGAAGGGACCACAGCAGGTCATCTGGTCCAACCTCCTTGCTCAAGCAGGGTCAACCCAGCCCACATGGCACAGGTCTGGAATATCTACAGTGAGGGAGATTCCACAGCCTCTCTGGGCAGTCTGCTCAGTGCTTGGTCACTGCACAGGAAAGAATTTCTTCCTCATGTTCAAGTGGAATTCTCTCTGCATCAGTTTCTGCCTTACTCCTCTTGTGCTGTTACTGGGCACTATAGAGCAGAGCCTGGTCCAGCCTCTCACACATCCCTGCAGACACTGACAGACATGGATGAGGTTCCTCCTCGTCTCCTCTCAGGGCTGAACAGCCCCAGCTCCCTCAGCCTTTCCTCAAGAGAGGTGCTCCAGTCCCTTAATCATCTCTGTCACCCTCCGCTGGACCTGCTCCAGGAGCTCCATATCTGTCTTGTCTGAGGATCCCAGAACTGGACAGAGCACTCCACATGTAGCCTTACCAGGGCTTGATTTTCTTTTTATCCCTGAACTCTCTTTTATCCCTATTTTAAAGTCGCATTCCTCTAGCAAGCAGTAATGTAGCATTAGTGAGTTTTTTATAGCTCTGGGACCCTGCTGCCATCCCATTCCTTCCCCTTCAAGGCCCCTGCTGTGAACTTGTGCTTGTCCTTTTGGGAGTCTGTGTCACAGTCTGTTACAGTCCTGGTTTCCCACAGCAGCCTCCAAGCTGTGGTTTACTGATAATTAAAGGAACACTTTATTAGCATAGTATGGTGATACACACATCCCTGCTCTGCAGTTACTCACATTTCACTCTGCAGAACCAGTGAGGCAGTAGAAGATACACATAAATACAGACTTGCTGGCCCAACATTTTTTTTTCATGGTAATGTCAGTGGTGTTTTTCCAAAGCTACTTTGCAACACACTTCATCTGCATCATTAAAAATGAAAACATATATCAAATCACGGTGTTAATTGATCATGCCTTGCAAGATGCAGGCTTTATATTTAAGATTTTTTTCTGTAATCTGGTGTTCTTCTCCAAGGACTCAGTGTGTACAGTATGACAGGCTGGCTTAAGGATAACTACGATTTTGTCTGTGCCACTTTTCTATGTCTGAGATGTGTCAAAATTTGCAAAGGCTCGCTCTTGTCTCAGTTTTCATTGGTCAAATTTATGTTCTTTGAGGAAGATTGTCATGGTCCTGCGATAATGCTGGCAAGGACCAGTTCCTGCAGATGAGCAGAGATTTGTGAGCAGAGGCTTCAAACGGCTCAGCGATCCAACATAAAACTGATACGAGAAACGGATTGTGGTTTAGCTCTGACATAAAGAACTAAAATAAAGAGCTCACTTTGGGGGAATTCATGTATCTTCTTCAGCCCATCAGTTATTAGTGTATCCTTCAAGGGTTATGGGAAACAACCTTTAGAGGACCTAACTGTAAATATTAATTCCCCATTTTTGGTCATTGTGCACTTTGAAGAGATTAGGAAGATTTAAGATTTGGTAGGCTCATTTCAGTCTCTGTGGCAGGCTTTCCTAAAATGTCAGTGGCCAAAGAGGCTGAAACTAGAAAACATAGACTAAAAATGTCTGCTATTAATTTTTAATTTACTTGTAGAAAGGGTATTGTGTCCTCCTGCAGTCAGGACTCAGAGTAGGCATTAGAATAGCAGCAGGATCCTACAGAGAACTTCAGTGCTGGAGACACAAGTGACCACGGTGAAAACCCAGTAAATGCCAATGGACACTGGTAGGTGTTGGAGGGCACCAGAGTGAAGAGTTGCTGGATGGAGTCTCAAAGAACTCAGAAGTGCCAAGTACGTTATTCATGCAGAAAACAGCAAAGTGGTCTCCAAAATGAGCAAAAAGCAGCTTTAACAGCTGAGCCATCCAATCTTGTGTGTTGATGGGAGTATCCATTTTGTAACCTAATCACCTCCCACTGCAGAGCCATTCCAAAGGGAAACCCAATTTTACCTCTCCAAGATGTGTAGAGGTGACCTTCTCTCTGAGAGGACTTCTTGGTGAAGAAGTGGTTGCTCTTGTGAAATGGTTTATGGAATATGAATGGGATTTTTCTATTAGCTTTGAGCTCTCTGTATAGAAGAAATGTCAGTATTTATGCGTAGAAAATTGTAACTGGCCAGAAAATAAAACACAAATCAACATTTCTCATTCAGTGACTGGTGCCCACCTGAAAATATCAGGAAGCAGTGTCTCCTTGAATCAGTATTTTGGCTGCAGCAAAGTCAATTTTGAAAATATTGGATATGCAGTGCTCAGAAAGGTTATCTGTATGCATAGACTTTGCTGCTGGAGTGAAAGGAATAGTGGTGGATAATGCTGTGGAGCCAGGGAATGGCACCTGATGTCTGCAATGATCCATGCTGGTTTGTCTCTCCAGAGCTGGGAAGAGAAGCTGCGGCTGCTGAGGGCAACCCACACTTACGGCCACCTGGGTCTTCCCAGAGAAGTGGAGTTAAGCCCTTTTCTCTAGTAGTGCTAGGAATAACCATGTCTTGTCAGGATTTACAGCATTGCATGTAGTTTTGGTGGTTTTCTTTATTAGAATCCTAAATGGTGCAGGAGGGGTTGTGAAGATGAAGTGACCCTTAAAGAAGCAATATGTACCAGACTTGTCTTTAATCTTTGTGACCCAGGAAGCTTCATAAGTGTTGCTGAAAATTTTCATGGTGAATTTGAAACCTCTTCACCCCCTGAGCTCAGCAGGAGTTTCCCCACTGATTTCAAGAGAAGTATAAGCAGGCCTAGAATTATTAAAATAAATACCTTTAAACTAGAGTCTCTGTAAGCACTTTCCAGATGTAGAAGTCTGTGTCAGCTTCATGCTCTTTTCATAATCTGGTAAAATTATTTTGATTGGTGAGATGTTAATTCTATATTTCTGTGTTGTTTCCTTTGTGTGTCCTTAATATTTATGAAATATTCAGCTGATTTTTGCTGAAGCTAACAAAAAATACCCTGCAGCTTGCAATAAGCCCAGGCTATTGTTACACACGTGGTTAGCAGCTATCACAGTGAAATATTCAGTGTGCAACACTCAGCAATTCTGCAGGCTTAAAACAATGTTTTTGCACAATGGCAACACTGCAGCCATTAAGTCAACTTTAGAAAACATATTTATCTTAAAACAAGAGCAACAGAAGTGTTAATTTATGCTTCATAACCTGTTATTTGTCAAAGTCCTGGAGCCTTGTTCAGCTGTAAGTAACAGTGCTATCTGCACCCTGCAGCAGGGGATACTGGAGAGGAGCAGAAATGCACCGGCACCAGAAGGGTGTCAAATCAAGGGAGGCTTCTTGTGCTGGGAAGAGCATTAATCATCCCATAATGAAGTACATGTTTGTTTCTGGCAGATAATTTGAGAAAGAAAAGAATAAGGGCTAAGAAATTTCTTTTTCCTTCTACTGCTCCAGTGTACATCTTTTGCAATTACATAATCAAGAGTAATTAGTGAGATATTCATCAAGGATAACTATCTTGCATGTATCTTACAGGTGCAAGTGTGCAAAATATTTAATGTTCTGATTTTCCTCATGATTCTGAAACAGTAACGTTTTCATTAGGTTTTGCTTTTCATTTTAAGCTCAAGAGTAATTTATTTTTTCCCCATAAACTTAGCTAGGAAAATATAACTTGAGACACTCTACAAGATGCTTCAACACAAATATGTAGTCTCAGAAACTAATTATGTTTTATGAAAAATTAATTTCAGTCTTTATATTACAAAATTAGAAAAAACCAATATGAGTTTTCAGTTGTATATATTTTATATATATTGGTAGGTTCTAAATGTAAAAGCTGTGTCAACAGTTCTCTTTTGCAGACTACACAGCAAACTGTACTACTGTGTATTGTATAAGTGTGCTCATGGGCAAGTTAGAGTTGTTTGAGAAAATTTGCATCACATCAATTCATTTAAAGTTAGTGAAAAATCTTCTGAATCGTGAAGAATCTCATCTTCTCATCACCTGCCTCCCGTCAGGCCGATGATGGGCAGGTAAAGCAATACCAACCTTCCTTTCCTCTTAATTCATCCCCACTTCCTTCCCAGTCAGAGATGATCCTCATGACAGTGCTAGAAAAAGAGCAGTTTCCCATCTACTGAATCAACCTTTTCAGGAATAATATGGGCTCCAAGGACTTACTATTTTTAAATCCTGCATATAACTATGCGTGTGTTAGATTTCTTCTAATATGAAAAGACCATCGGGAGGGAATGGCTGCAATCTGTGGCAAAAATAGGAGGGAGAAAGGATTATTCACAGCCTGTATGTTACTTGTTGTTATTTGGAGACCTTAATATCTCGTAATTTACCATGTGGTTCTGTTGCAAAGTTGTGGACTTCTTGGTATTTAAGAAAAGGTTTAAATTTTACAGCTCAACATGAGATGCAAACAGCCACAGGCAGAGGCAGGCAGAAGTAGCTCATAACTTGGAACAAACTGAAAGTTATTGCTAAGACAGCAATAGATTCATGTTATTTATAAAGGCCCCTTAAAAGCAAAGTGAGTGGCCAGTGTGGTCCTTATGCTGATAATGTGAGGAGGTAGCTCCTGCACAAGACAGAAATCCTACAAACAACATGTGGAAGGAGTCGCTGCTTTCTCGCTGGCCAAGACGAGCTCAGGTAAATGGGGCTTGTCGCATTCAATTCTTGAATTTCTGCACATCTGGAGATGCCCCAGCCCCTCCTGGTGACATGTCCTGGTGCCACACCACCCTGGCAGCAAGCTTTCTCTTGCTCTCGTCAGCAACTCCCCGCAGAGTGGTTGTAGGCTGCTGTTAAAAGTACCCCCTGTTCCTCTTCTCTTTCAGGAACCTATCATAGCAATTAATTCCACGGTGGCAGCATGAAAAAGGATAAAAATCTATTAATTTCTTCCTTAGCTTACTTCTCTGAGTGGCTGAATTACTAATTTTATTGAGAACTGGTAACAGTTCTCCTTTCTAAGGAAATAACTTGCCTTGTGTGACTTCTTCTGGGAAGGCCTGTAGCACTAACAGGGTAAATTCTTCGGGTATTACAGTATCTTTTTCTTGGAGCTTTAATTTTTTCCTCTAATCTTTACAAGGGATGGTTTTTTGTTTTTTTTTTTTTTAAATAATAATAATTTGAAAGATATTGTCATGAAAAGTATGTAGAATTGCAGACCAGAGCACAAGGGAAGAGATGCTGCCCTGTTGTTGTGCTGAGTGAAGGGGTCTGCAGCTGCAGAACAGTAAAATATATATATGGTCTCACAAACCACTAAAGACAGAAGGAAAATATGTGCATTTTACATGTAAGCAATGTTTTCTGCTTTAAATGGCATATCTCATTCCCCATTTGAGTATTTACAGGTGTTACATGAGCTGTGATCTAGTCAGTTATTATTTATAATTCATTAAGCTCAATCCCCTTTGTGAAAGAGTCTAATCTGGATCAGTGTGACAAGTGTTTATCTGATGAGTTCTTCTCACTCTGTTGGTCACGCTATAATTCACAAAAAGCAGCAATATCCCATCTCAGTTAACAGGGAGTTATTGACAGCAGTCCTGCAGCATTCACAGACAGGGGAATATGCACAGCTTCTAGAATCATCACGGGCAGCTAAGAAATCCTCATATTAATACTCATTATGTATCATAGAGATTTTTTAAAAAAATAAATGGAATACAAGCAAAAAAATAGCTTTATTAAAAATATGGTTTGTATCATATACATATTTAGAGGCAAGAGATGTTTAAGTTATTTTAAATAAATCCAAATGCCAGTTTTGTCCCACTTCTACTACAGTGCTGAACTACCAACCCATGTTTCCCATGTTTAGGAAGTTTTTGAAAGGCGAGAAGAAGCTGCAGTGGACTTCCAGCTCCTTTCAGAGTGTAAATGGAGTTACAGAAAGGATGGGACCTGGGGAAGCTCCTGCTGGCCTTGGGATGCACATGCAGGACTGAATATCCCACATCTTCATGATCCCAACCTGTTGCTGGCTGGGCAGGTGGAGAAGGAGTGGGCTTGGCCTTTTGTTTTGATGAGTTATTTTTAAAAGGTAAACCCACATAAATTAATGATTTAGTGACTAAAGGGAATACAGTCATTTTTCCTGATAAAATAAAAAGACAATAAAGCATCAAAATTTGATTTCATGGCTGTTAAATTCTGTAATTTCATACTTCCATTGATCAAGAAATGAATTTATGGTCTACATATTTTCAGAATTGTAAAAGTCCACGTAATTTAGTTGTTAATCTAAGGTCAAAAGTGAATTAGCATAATAATATCTGAACTTCACTGCCCTAAAATCCCCTGATAGACATCTTTCTGACGCCTGCTATTATAAAAACTGTTCCCATTGGTTCTTGACCCTATTAAAGTTGTTCCTAGATAAGCTTTGCAAGGCTAGTTTATGAGAGCCTGCTTTAATAAGCAGTTCTTAGATGATGCCTTTGTGCTGGTGGGATGGCTGTTTTTTCTGAGATCTTAACACCACAGAGAGAGCCTGTATCAATCCTGATGCTTGTTATGATTTCCCCTTCAGTTTCATAAACTTTGTTCAAGTCTCACTGCTTTTCTTCAGAGTCAGTTCTGACAATATTAAGTTATATGGTCAAAGTTCTAAAATTATTTGAGGCTGGGTTCCCTCCCTTCCCCCCTCATTTTATCACCTTGGTGTCATAGTATTCATGTACATTGCATTTTGCTACTCAGCCTTTACGCGCTTTTGCTGTCCTGGGTATATTTTTTAATTAATGCCTTCTCTGTGTTTGAAGGCCCATTAGTTTTAAGGGCTATTGCTACAAGTGTTTAAATCTTGAGTTAAAAAAAAATAAAAAAAAATAAACCAACAGCTACTTTTCAGGGTGGCAAAAGGCTTGTAATGATGTAATAAGAAGTGCATGTAATGCCATAACGTGTCTTTGGTTTTGAGAGAATTTGATCCAGGGCAGGATTTCAGGCACCTGGCTCTGGCAGCAGAATCTGGGCTTGTGGTTTCTCTACTATAAAATGCAGGAGAGAATTAGGAAACTCATAATTAGGAAACCCAGATTTAGGAAACCTTTTCCAAAGCAGCATGCTGAAATGAACTGTCTAATGTGGTAAATGGGGAAGACAAGGGTGAAGGGAAGAGGCCAGAAATGAGGTCGTGTTGGAAACCCACTTAGGATTCCCTTGAGTTTTCTTTCATTTGTCTTCCACAGCAAGTCTGGGAACACCAGAGCTCTATGTCTGTGAGTGAAATGCAGCCACACCTGAGTTTGGAGCTCCTGTGCTCATCTCATGGATAATTTCATGCATGCATAGGTACACAGGAGCCTGTAGAAGTCTTGCTTTTCATCTGGACTGATGAGGCTCAGCTCAGCACAATGTATGAGGTGTGCACTAAGATTCCTGGCTGAGTTGTTTAGAAATACGTGGAATATTTCTGCTTCAGGCCCCGTGTTTCAGTTAGATTTGTTAAAATGCCCCAGCCCCAGGGAAAGCAGCCCAGCTGCAGGATCCGATTACAAGGCTGGAGAATCAGGGTCAGGCTTCCCACACCTTCAGGCTGGGCAAAGTCATTTACAAACCACTGGCGCCCGTGCTCTGCACCTCCAACGTGGCAATACCGTGTCTCAGGATAATGATGAAGGCATTTAGTTCTCTTGGACAAATGTCATTTAATTATTCATTGTGAACTGTTGGTTGAACTCTGCCGGCTGGGTCACACACGTTTTGAGCTGCTTCATAAACAGAGGAAAATACAGGAGGGAATCCAATACGGTATCCCTGCCTGCTAATTATTTGCTTACTGATCCATGAAAAAAAACAGGAGGCATTAAACTAGCTATTGAAGTTAGCATTAGTGAACAGCTCTGCCACATGAAAAGGCAGAAAAATGATAAGAAAAAGATGGTTTTTAGGAACAAGTCACACTTGTTTTTCTATTGCTGCTATTTATTTGAACAACTTTGGCGAGTTCCTTCTGATGCTAAGAATGCATGGACTAATGGTATAATTGGATAATATCTCATTTTTATTTGCATAATTCAAGTGAAACCAACAATTTGCAACTAAGGGCAGCATAAATGTAGTGCCAGCAATCCCAAGCATGACTAAGTACAGTAAGGGAATGGAGGTGATGATAGTTCATCACATAGCTAAAAAAAACAAAGTAGAAAATAACTACAGTATCAAAAAAAAGAAAAACTGGAGGGGTCGCAGTTACTCATTCAGGTGATATTTTATTTAAAGGAAACAGCATTTGTTTAAAACACCAGGTGCATGTCTTGTGGTTTAGAACTAGAAAGAATTTCACTTAGACATCCATTTGCACAATAAAGACCTCAGGAGTTGCCAAGGTGTAATCTTAGGCAGGTTGTTAAAGCAGTCCATGAAATAGAATGATATACCAATTGTGAGAAGAAAAAACCCAAAGCCCTTTGTGTAAGTTGTTCATTTTCTGCTAAGACCAGTTTTTTGTACAGGAAAGGGAGGATGTATCTACCAGGAGGTCTGACAAAAGGGGAGCTCTGGGACCAGGAGCTCTCCAGAAGAGAAGAGGGGGCAAAGGCTATGCACACAAAACTTGTGCCACACCTACTTGTAGCCATCCAAGGAGAACAATTTAATTACTTAAAATTTGAGAACAGGCATGGAGGTCTGATAACTTGCAGCAGTAAGACTAAAGGATTCAAAATCTGGTCAGACTCAAAGCACTAATTATAATCATCCCAGTAATTGCAGAAAAGTACTGCAGCCGGGAGGTGATTATGGATTTGTATACACCTCAGCTGCTCCTTTTTAACCATGTGAGACAGCACCCTATTATCTTCCTTTTGTTCCCTTACTTATCGCTTACTTCTTTCCTAAGCGTTGGAGGGGGGAAAAAAAAAGAAACCTGAAAAATTATTGAGCTCCACAAATTGCAATGAAAACCTCTCTTTAAATGCCAAGGGCAGGAGGTGGGGAGAGGAGGGAGTAAACTTCATCCCTTCTCTTGTGTTTTGAGTACCGAGAAGTTGCCTATGAAATGCAATACTTCAGGGTTCATGAGTGGCTGGTGGGAAGCAGGGTCAGGGTCATGCTGTCTTTAGGAAAATGGGAGTGCACAGGGGTAAGATATGTTCAACAAAGATGCTTCACATTTCAAGCATTCTTTTTCTGGGAAAAAAGATACCATCCATCTAGTTTTAAGTGTACTTATACTGTATTAGCACAACAAAGCAAATTTTTGTAAGTAGAAAATTTTGATATTTAGAAAATAGAAATGGTGGAAGAAGTGATTATATTTCAGATTATTTTTCTCTATCTATCAGTGATATCCAGGCATTTGAAAAAGAACGCAAAACTTGAAAATAGAGAGCGGTACTCACTCATTTTTCTGCAAGTTTGTTTTCTTCACATGTTTCTCTGTATTTATTTCTTGGCATTCAATGGACTGTCCAAGGAGAGTTACCATCAACCAAAATGGCAAAGACTAATTCAGTGTGTGACTGAATCTTAGAATATCTCAAGCTGGGTTGGACTCATAAGGATCAGGGAGTCCAACTGCCTGCCCCGGGCAGAACCACCAAAAACTAAGCCACGTGTCACCAAGAGCCAGATGGTCCCTCAACTGTTGGCAGGTTTGGTGCTGTGGCCACTTCCCCACGGAGCCTGTTCGAGTGACTGACCACCTTCTCAGGGAAGAAGGGGGTGACAATATGTGTGGGGTATTTTTCTGTGAATAGGAGAAAGGAAAACTCACAAAAGAGGTGAAATAAAAGAATTAAGAAGGAGCAGGAGGACACTGCTGACATTGTTTTGTGAACTCTATTCTGTATTATCTATTATGTGTGCCACCAGTGGTAATGAAAGCTATTAATACTCCTCAAACAATCTGAAGTTAGAGTTTTTGCTTTTACAGATCACCTGGCCCCTGTTCATGGCCAGTCATTAGCCCTGGACACTAAAAGGGGGTGGCAAATTACTGGGTTCTGAGAAGATTATGGTGAGATTAGGGTTTTTTAAAATGATGCCATCATACTGTGAGCCATTATCAGGGACACACTGAGGACCAGTGGTGGGTTTGGGACCTGCTGGAATACATTTTGCTGACATGAGGAACTAGGGAGGTCCCTGCATATTGTCCTTCTGGGATATAAAGAAAATACTCCCTTTTTGTTTGGAGAATCAGAGCTGAGCACTTTCATTTCCCTCCAAAGAAGTAGGCTGGAAATAAAATCAAATGAGATCCTGGACTGCACCTCAGTATCTGTGTAACTGCTGTGTCACACACCAGTGAGAGCAGGAAACACAGGCTCCTTCAAAGGGACAGTCTCCCCATTACAGAATACGTGACTTCTCTGTCCGTTACATCCCTTGGAGATCCCTGCTGGGCCAGGACCCTTTAAGATCTCTAATAATGACTGGGGTGGCAGGAGGGGAGCTCTCTGGAGCTTTGCAGGTGTTGGCATGCTGATAGTATGGCAGGGCAGGTCCAGAGGCACCTTGATAAGCTGGAGAGAAGAGCTGACAGGGACCTTCCACAGAGCAGCAGTGACAAATGCCATGTCCAGCATCTCAGGCAGAAAAAATCCAGTTTTAATATCATCTGAGGGTCAACAGGCTTTTGAGAGGCTTAGCAGAAAAATATCTGGGGTGATCTCATTTTTTATTGGTATCTCAAAAAGCAGTTATGTTGTGAGGAATGTTTTGGGGAAGAGTCATGAGCAAAATGCTGGGTGAACTTTGCCTCATCCTACTGAGGCTGGTCTACATCATCACAAAAGCTACAGTAAAATCTGCTAGGTTGTCTCTAGCCTGGCTAACCTATGTCTAGCATCTTTACGTATTTCGGTTATTCCCTTGAAATCCTTAAATTTGTTGAATGGTTAGGTTCAGAGTAATTCATGCCGTGAGCACTTACCAGCAAGTAATTGTCATTATAATGTTTCTCATCCCAGAGGCTTTTATGTGCATTATGTGGCTGTTTCTTGCAGAGACTGAAGGAACTGAAACAGAGGGAGTTTGCTCGAAATGTAGCATCTAAGTCACGAAAAGATGAAAGAAAACAGGAGAAAGCCCTTCAACGTTTGCACAAGCTAGCTGAGCTAAGGAAAGAGAGAACGTGGTAAGTCCATAGCTGCTCAAACAGAAAAAAATACTTTAAAATAAGCTCTCCACTGTTAGCTGGTGCTGTGGGACTCAGAAGACCCTTGGCTATAGCCACACACACACGGGTTTTTAGGGTCTTTTGAAAGAATTCTGTGCACAGTATTTGATTCACACTGTGTGCAGGAATGAATGTTTAACCTTGCTTTTGCAGCTGAGCTAAACTGACACATTTTTAGTTTAAAAAAAGATATGTTTCATATATATTTCATAAAACCAGGCACTTTGGTTGAAAGCTGAGTGAACTAGGTCACGCATTTGCAGGCTGACACTACTTCATTGATGAGGTGAGGAACACAGTCTGTCTCTCTAGGATGTAACAGATCTCAGCGATTTAGTTTTCAAAATGCTCGCCTGGGAAAGCATCCAGAAACATAGCTTTAAATCTCAATAGCTGGATTTTTTATATTAAAAGGTAAGTGCTCCTTTTCCCCTGCTCAGCAGAGTGTTTACCTCCCTCTGCAAAAGTGCCTCCTTGCTACTCGTACATTTTAGTATTGTATCTAGGCAAGCTGTTGAAATTAATATTGAGCTTGCTAGTTGTGACTGAATTCTCAAAATATGACACAGTTCTGACACTGATAAGCCACTGAAAATATATGTACTTGTCAGAGTGTAATCTCTGAAGAAAAAAAGAAAAAATGTAGATGCTCAAGCACAAATGTTTTCTCTTTATTCAGCCTTTGCCTCCCCAGATGAACTAACAGAGAAGTCCAACCAAGCTGCAGCTCTTGTTCAGAAATAGTCTCTTTGTCCCTGGTTTGGTTGGTCGGCAGCGTGCTGAAACAAAGTCTGAATGAGCAGATGGATAGGACATGAATGTTGCAGGCTGTCTTTGACAGGAGTGACACGACACCTAATTTTTTAATCTTTTATGATAACTCATGTGGAGACTCTTTCTCCTCCATGAGTGTTTTAACTGCCCATATTTTATACTTGAGTATATTAGATATCATTCCCCCTAAAAGTGCTCCAAAGTCTGAATTTTGCATATTTCATGAAAAAGAGGAAAGAGGAACTTAACTGTTTCCCTTTTTGCATGCTAGCAAAGCACAGATTTTGCAAGCCTTTGTTGCTTCTGGATTGTTTGGGTTTTTTTTAAATATCCTTCTGCTAGTTCGTGAAGGAGAATTTATTTCTGAGCTTTATTTATCTATTTCATAATTGCTGTTTACTACCACTTTGCATCCTTAGAGGTATGATATAGACAGACACACAGGATTTTTTTAAACTGGCATTTTCTAGGCTGGTTTTGTAGAAGTCACCATTTCATTCTGTGAAAGAAAGGATTTGTGTGGGGTTTTATATATATTTCAGATTTATAAAGAACTGGACAAGGCAGCAATTCTCATGAGGAATTCCTTTCTCATAAAACCTCTACCTTACTTTCTAGACCTCATAGGGTAAAGTCATTATTCTGCATCTCAGCACTTCTTGGGTTCCTAAATGACACTTGCAAGTTTTACCTGTGGCTCATCAGCGAGTATTGCTCTGCACTGTAACACAGAGTGTTCTGGCCGAAACAAAAAAAATGGTTTTAATATAGGCCCATTGCTCCTAGTGCTGAGCAGTTTCTGTGGATCCTGGAAAACTGTCAGCTTAAACACTTTTTGCTCTTCTCTTTGCTTCCTATTAAGTCAAATAGAACAGAAGGGAAGAGGACATGAAATGAAGAACAGAAGTAGACAGTGATAAATTTTTTCTCAAGAGGGATGAATCACTTACTATACTTTTGTCAGCTGAAATACTCTCCCCAGTTTTATTTTTCCATGAAGGAAATTGCTGAGATGGTGATGGTTTGGTTTCTGCACACAAATAGGACGGGGGCTGCTGGGGGATTGCCTGTGGGCAAAGCAGCAGTCACTGGAATGATGACTAAGGGGGAAGTGCTCTATGAAGCACTCTCTGTTTTAACATACTTTGTAGCATGAAGGAATGTAAAACTGCTATCTGTAGTAATAGTGTTGTAGGCATGATGGTCTGCTGGGTAGAGAAGTAAGACTTTGGTGGAGACAGTTCTTTGGCTAGCCAGTGTGTCTAGGAAAAGTTAACTCCTTTGTAGGAATATTAGTCCTTCAGCTGATAACTTCACATGAAGGATCTGGGGGCATAATATTTACTCATTCTTTTTTTTAGTGCTAGTCAACTGATCTTTATTATTAAAGATGGCATTTTTTCATAGTCTAAATGTACATATCCACAGAGTCTTCCTCTTTCCTTAAAAAACTCCCTTAAATACAGATATAATACCACGTTTCTGTCAGCAGTTCTCTGAAAGGTATTGACTCAAAGTTTTATTTTCCTTCCTAGTGCTCCTGGAAGTGGCCCTATGTTCAAATCCACTACAGTAACTGTGCAAGATGATTGCAATGATATCCCCAAAAGTGCTGCCATAGATTCTGCCAAAAGCCAGGATTTCAGCTGTACGTTAATGCACGATGCCCAGAATTGCAAAGACGTTGCTTCTGTTGTTTCTTCCTCTCCTGGAGACGCAGGTAGTCATCAATCCGACACAAACAAATGTGGAGATCAGGTTCAAGGAACTCAAGGACACAGAGTTGGGTTCTCCTTTGCTTTTCCTAAGAAAGCAGCAGTCAAACTGGAGTCTTCAGCTGCCGTTTTCTATGAGTTTAATGAGGAAAACTCCATGGAGCATGGATTTAGCAGAAGGAGTAGGTTTGTTCCGGGAACATGTAACCTTCACTCTCCTTCAGCAGCAGAAATAGTTGTATACCCTGAGGAGAAACAGAACTGTTTTCACCCACTGGTGGAAAAATGCATAGACACAGCAGAAGCTCCTGAAGCTCAGGAGTCAAAAGAGCCATCCAGTGAGGAAAGCAGGGTGCTGGAGAGTCCCACTCTAACTCCTGCCATGTCCCACTCAAAGCAGCCGGTGTCCTCGGACGTGGATGGCCACGGTGTGGATGTAAGTGCGGCCGACCTAGGGGACCAAACGCTGTCCCTGGCTGCAGACAGTGCTCAGGTCCTGCCCCTGGATGGCAGCGGGCCAGAGCTGCAGGCAAACAGAGCTCCTGTACAAGAACTCGGAGATGATTTTTCCTCTCTGCAGGATGTCACAGATGAAAACTATAACGATGGGAACAGTGATCCAGCTGCAACTGAAACTGAAATAAAAAACCTGGGGGCAGATGCAGTAATTCCAGCACCATCTGAAGAAGGTAGTGGAGCCCCAAGCAAACCAGACATTTACAAGAGACCCTGTCAACCCTTTGTTCCTGTTCTTAGCAAATATGGATCAAATATTCTTCAGTGGCCATCAGAAATGTTAATTTACACAAGTACAGACCCATCAATTTCGTATAGCTGTAATCCGTTATATTTTGATTTTAAGGCATCAAGAGCAAGTGACAGCCAAGAAAAGCCCAAGCACCAACCAAACATACCTCATTTGCACCATAAAACTGAATCTAACCATGTCTCAGTCTCGGATTTTACAAATAAACCTACTTCAGAGTGTGGTGGTTATGAAGTAGAAACAAATAAAAATGAGTGCAACTGTACAATACCCCTGTTAAGTGATGTTTCCCTCTTCAGAAATTGTAACCTTGCAAAAAATCAAAACAAAGTGTCCTTGGACGAGTCATTCAGGATTAGAAAAGTAGAAAAGTATCACATATCTCAAAACCCTTTACAACAAAACACTGTGATAGATGAGAAATACAACAAAGTTTGGATCAAAGAAGGCCACGAAAAATGGCTTCACAAAAGCAGAAAACGGAAAAGGAGAAGAAAATTATGTCATTGTCATTATCATCACTGTGGGGACACAACAGTAGCAGAAATGGAGACGTCTCCAGTAATCGAAAAAGAAGTTACTTACAGAGATGAAAATAAGTATCAGCACCTCCAAAATAATGCAGAGAAATGCAGACATGATGCAGGGAATATCGGGTTAACTGCAGGTGAGGTACCACAGTCATATCCAAAATTTGGCATTGAAAATGGTCCTAAGAGAGTCATGTCTGCATCAGATCACATGCACTGGGACAGAGGCTGGTGGGACTTTTGGAGAGCAAAAGATAGTGGCCATGGTTGTAAAGGACCACACAGAAAGAGCAAAGCAAGCTCCCGGAGGCAGGCAAAGCAGCTGATTCCGAGGTCCAGGAGGCACAGCCTAAAGCACTCTAAAAAGTGCTGTAGCTGGAAAGTCAGGAGGTCAAGCTGTAGCCCAGAGCATAAATATTTAGGACGATGCAGTGAGGAGAAGGGGCCGAGTCAAAACCAGCCCATAAAGAGAGGTTACAGTGTTCTGACAGAAGAACCCGAGAAACCCCACCGCAAGCGGAGGCAGCACACCTATTCCTCTTCCTCGGATGAAAGCTCATGTGGACAGACATTATCAGCAGAGGAATGTCTAAGGCAAGCACATGCTTTAGGTACATACCACAAGGCAAAAGGGAAACACAGGAGAAGGAAAACCAGAATCCATCATGTTTTCCTTGACAGGAATGCAAAAAGTGAGACCTCTGAACCTTCCAAAGAAAATTCTGCAAATTCTACGTTAAATATTTTGGGGGACTTACTGACTCAAGACAATCTAGAGGAAACTAATGCAGATCCCAAAGATGATGATGCAAAAGATAGGGATGAAACAATGGAGCTGGAGGAAAGCAAGTCGCCTCCAGAAACTGCTGGCCCACAGGTGCTGGAAGATGATAAACCGACGGCGTGTGCTGCGATGGAGAGCGCACCGGCCACGCTTCCTGATGTCATCACAAGTTCTGCTGCTTCTGCTCCTGACCACACCGCTCCAGCAGCTGCTGCCAAACAGGATGTTCCCCAAAAGGGAAAGAAAAAAGAAAATGTCAACAGCCGTGAAAATCAAGCTCGTTACAAAGTTCCCGTCCCCAACAGACACTTGGAACAAGCTCCTCCTAAATCCTATCTTTGCCATTATGAGTTGGCCGAGTCTCTACCGCATGAGAAAATGGGTGAGGTGGCCGGTGAATGGGTGCAGTGTAATCCTGGCGTATTTAGCAGCCCCCCGCCCTTGCCATTCAAAGAAGCACATGTAAACAGTCACACCTTTCTAACTACCGAGCAGTTAATAGCCCCTTTCCCCCTGCCCGATCAGACACTGATATTCCCTCCTGATAACCACGAGAAGTTCAAAGAGCTCCCATCGGAGGCGTATCAGCAGATCGTGCCGCAGAACGTGCTGTCCAGCAAAGTGAAGTTCGCGTTCGCTCCGCCGGCGATGCAGCCCCCGGGCTCGCCGCTGCCGCCCTTGCCGCTGCAGCCGCCGCTGTGCTCTACCTCGGTGACCACCATCCACCACACCATCCTGCAGCAGCACGCTGCCGCCGGCGCTCTCAAGGTTCTCCAGCCCCACCAGCAGTTCCTCTCGCAGGTCCCGGCTCTTTCCAGAGCGCCTTTACCTCACCTCCCGGTAGGACCGCGGCTCTGCCCGGGCGGCCACGCAGCCTTTGTCGCCCCGCCGCCCCTGCCGCTGCTGCCGCCCTCGGTCCTGCACCCCGCCCCGCTGGCCTTTCCCCCGCTGCCGCACACCGTCTTCCCGTCCCTGCTGGCCCCGCACCCGGCTGTCATCCCCCTGCAGCCGCTCTTTTAGGACAGGAGTGGGGGAAGGAGCCTTCAGCTAAACCGTCCTGCTGTTTCTACAGTCCCCTCAAGCTTTGCAAAGTGGTTCTGTGAACTAAACTGGTTAAAATTCCTTGTTCCTTGGGAAGCATTTACTGTAAGTATAACGATGCAACAAACATTCGTATCAAGTTCAGACCTATACTATTACTAAAGCACTGAATAGTCTGATACTAATTACGAACTATATATATATATGAAAATCATGTCTTAGAATATGTATAATGTATATAAAATATATTTATAGTTCTATAACTTATGTTGTAAAGTATTCACTTTTTGTTTTTTATCTTTGTGTATTTGCACCTATTTAATGTTTAGACAAAGCTGATGCACTATGTTTTGTACTATGTTCTCTGAAACTGTAAATCTAGTGACAAACTATCTCTTGCAATAAATTTTTGTTAACTACTTAAGTATATCAAACATCTTTCATTATAAGCCTCATGGATGTTGTTCTTCCATGTCCTTCTGCAGCTGAATAGCATCCTCTGCCCCTGCTGTGCTGGGATAACCAGGTTTCCTACATGTCAGTGATTTATCAGGGAGGCTCAGAGGCCAGTACCTTGAGGGCAGCTGTCTCACCACGACAGAGAGAAAGGGTAATAGATGTGTTTGTGTTAGTGGCTTGATGTCACCGTGACAAATTTTGCCTACTTGTACTATGTGCACAAACTGCTGACTGGTGGAGCTGGTCCCTTTTGTACTAAACCACAGAAAGACAATGTAACAAATATAATGCTGGTGATGGAAGGGGAAGAAAGGATAATATTGACAGCAGTTTGGCTTCGAGGGAATATTGCTTGTAGAGGAAGGGTAGAGCCTTGGTTCCACTGAGCAGTTTCTCTGATGGCCCACAGATCTGTTGAAGGAGGTCCTTGCTACTGGGCAGCATGCAAAGGCAGCAAGAACCCAGGAGCATGAAGGGGAGGTCAGGAAATCCACCAGGGTTTGATATGAATTCTTTCCTCTTCGCCCCACTACTTCCTCCGGCATTTCACTAAAGAAGTAGCATAACACAGAATAGAGGTTAATTAAAGTAATAATATACTGCCATTGTTTCTAACTGTATTTCAGAGACTTCCCCCTCCCTCTGCAGCCTTTTTATTGCTGTCAAACTTCACCCAGCTTTAGCTGGTGAAATCTCCTTTGCTTTAGTATGAGGTGTATCAGACCCATGCCCGCAATGGTCCAGAATAAAAGCAGAAGTCATTCTGAGATAGAGCCATCCTTTTGGGTTAAAATGAAGTGTTATCATAACAAGGATTTGCAGCATGAAGGCTAGTGCTAGAAGTAAGCCCTCCATAATAAAAGGTAGGTGATAGCTCTCCCAATTAATTACTTCTTTTCACCTTTTTATATACTATAATAAAATCATATGAAGTTGAACTGAAATTAGTAGTGAATTTTAAGTATTATTAATATACATTACATATTAATAGCTACAGATGTTACCATTTGCAAAGTAATGCTATATCCTACAACATATATATATGGATCTTATTTTCTGCATCGATAGCATTAGAACTTACCTGTATTGATATTGCAAGTTGTAGTATAATATTACATTAAAACTATGGCAAACAACATCTTGCCACACTGATTGTAGACTCAGATGCTCAAGGGATATGAGCTTTCCATGTTGTGCAGTTGCAAAGGGCTAAACTATGTTAATAAGCAAAAGGCTGATGAGAAAGAGCAGATGAGCAGCCAGGTGCTGGAGAGTGCCCGGAGCTCCCGCCTGAGGCTGGAGCAGGGAGTGGGATGTTGCTGAGCATCCACGCCTGTAATGCCAGAAGGAAGGTATATTTTCTCTAGTTCTAGCTTCAAGTGGATGCCCACTTCTATTTATGTGGTACCTAAAAAATACAGGACTAAGTGATTTTATACTCCTTTATTTCAAGAGTCTGCCTGCCAACATCCTGTCGCCTAGCATGGGAATCTCCGATGGAAGCGGGAGGGTTGTCCTGGGTGACTTGGGTCCCTTGGGTGATGTGTGCTGGCTTCTGTACTTCTGCCCTCCTCTGTGGGAGGCAGCACAGAGAGTGCCCTGGTTTGCCATGTCCCATCAAAGACAAAGTCCATCTCATCACAGAGCAGTACATTACAAAAAAAAAAAAAGAAAAAGAATCTGCATAGGACAAATACGGTTGCACTTTCTGGCAGGAGGTTAAAAATCCCCAATTTTAAATTTTCAGTTGCAATGTTCATTGGAAACTCCCATCTATGAACTTGGAAGTCCACATTTTTTCACCAAAATGTTCCAGCAGCTTTGAATTCTACTTTTTCCTTACAATTTAAATTATTTTTTCTATATTAAGTTGTTAAACAGTTTTAAGACATTGCACAATTCTTTATTATCTACTGTAATTGCTGTTCAATAGTGTATAAACTATTTAAAATAAAAGACAAATAACCATAAAATGTAATAATTTTCTAATATGGTATTGCCTTTATGCTAGAACTGTTTGTATATGTGACTTCATATGTAAAAGCAAAAACAGTATAAAAATAAATCACAAGTTAAGTTTCGAATTGAACACACTAAATTAAATTACCTAATGAAATATTCTTTTGAGTTTCTGTTTTATTATTAAATACATAACTTCTAGTAAGTTATATAAGGGTAGTTCTTCTTTTGTATGTTTTATCTGGTACTTTAGATTAAATATATATTTTTATTCCATAAATTGGCAGTCTAATTTATAAACAAAAACTATTGCAAGGGCAAAATAATTGAATCTTTATAATTCTAAATAAATTCTGCACAATTCCTTAAATCTAAGTAATTTACTTCCGAATTTTCGAATTTGCACAGATCTATTGCGTCTATGCTTCTGACCACTTTGCCAAATTTAGAATTTATTGCAGTTTCTTCCTAGTGCAAGCAGTAAAAGTGGTGCTCCCAGAGGGCAAGAATTAGACCTTCAGATCTAACGCTAAGTGAGGTTAGAGATTTTGTTAAGTGATTTCCCAGACCAGCTCCGCAGAGAAGTACCTGAAAAGTTACTCTGTTCCACTGAGATCAGAAGAATACCTTTATTTTGGTCCTTAGAAAGTTGCAGCCTGCCCAGACGGACCTTCTTGGGGAGGTTCCATTTCTCAGGTAACGTGAGCCATAAAATAATGGTCCAGAGGAGCTCTTGGGCATTAAGGAAAGTAACTGTCTCAGGTTGTGAGGGACAGTTTGGAGTAACTGGGTTCTTGTCTTGCTTCTGTAAGTACATAGAATTTTTAAAATGCTACCAATACATACAAAAAATCAGATTGTTAATTTGGCTTCCTTCACAATCTAGAAGCTACACAAGCTGTTAGTTGCTGGGGACAAATCACCAGATTTCAGATTCTGCAGGAGTGAGCAATGGGTTGTGGCCCACGGAGAAGCTGCTGGTCACAGATATTGGTAAAAGAAACACTTCGTGTAAGGATTATTGAGTGAGAATGTTTTTACTTTTTGGTTTGGTAACAGTGAAATGGTTATAAAGCAATGTTAACTTTTTATTAGCTCGTCAACTTTTTGCAATTGTAAAAGAGTCCTTTGGGTATGGTATGGAAATGAAGCTTTAAAAGGTATTGGAACATCCACTTCTCTTTATTCCTGTGCATGATGATGTGCTGCTAATACAAGAGATCACATAGCTATAATTTTTCTGACAAGTTTATTTTCTGTAACTGTACTTTTCCCTCAAAATACATGTTTTCTGTTATAATAATACTTACTTGATATGCTGCAGTTAAAATACAGCTTTAAATATTTTTGTTCAGATTCTGCCTTGGTGTAAACTAATGTACAGCTTCTGGCTTTGGTTTGTAATCACCGAAAATCATTCATGTTGCAATGCCAAGGGTTTTGTTAACTCCCCCAGATTAAGGCAATACATTATGACCACGTGAATGTATTTTGAAGACGGTTCTTTGTTTGTAAGTAGGGTGGTAAATTTTAATCTGATGGGTATTTTGGCATGGTGCTCAGAGTCTACATGTTCTAAACTCCACACATTCATTTTCTGCTCTCCAATTGCTGTACATTGCCTAAAGGCTTGTGTGTGTGTAGCAGTGCACACATTTATGCAATATGCCTACCAGCTGTAAAATATTACAGTGCTATATTAACTCTCTTTATTGAAAGTAAAGACACTTTTACTATATAAAGATCATTGGATATTTTTAAATTAACATGACTGACTATCTAAATGTGTATGTTATTTCATAGATCACTTTGATTAAGTATTTGCAGCAGGCAGGGTTTTCTTTGCAGCAGACATTATGTCCTCCCTTCTCCTCTTCAGGAAGATTTTAAAGTTTTCTCTCTTTCTCTGTGACTAAGATTATCAGAGTTTATTGGAATTTGCCTATTTATGAAAATGAACTAGGCTATTTTATTGCTTTCATCTGCAATAATTAGTGTACCAACTTTACAAATTCTAAGACATCTTATTTTTGCTTTAAGCTTCTCTTTTATTTTATGGGTATAATAAAAGGTTGGGAGAATTTCTACCCTGAGTCTAAATTTTGACCTGTTAGTGAATTTCTGAAACCAGTGGAGTCTAAGGAAGCTTTGCCATTAGTGTTACTGAGGATTTATTTTGACCTGGAGCGTTCAGCCTCTTTATTTATTAAAACTGCCTAATACTTACTGCTTTCACTTGAATAATAATTTCATAAGGTATGATGAGGAGCACAATCCAGTAAAGGAAAATGAATCCATTTTTAATCAGTCTTCTACCTCTTTTTGTTGTCAAGTTGTTTATATAATTAATGACCATAAAGTTAAATCTTTAAAATTTCTGTTCTGTATCATCATTGTTTTGAAACACGTGCGTGCACCTTCTAGTCTCATACCAAAGAGAAAAGCAGTTCATTGGAATATTGGATTTTCTACCTGTACTGGCTCACTTAGAAATTTTAGTGAGTAGGACTACATTAATACAATATGCAGGTAACATAATGTATCAGGAGTCTTTATTTTTGCTGGGATAAGATTAAAATGTGCAAATCCATGTAGAGAAAAACATAAGTAAGCTTCAAATGTGAACCCACGATGAATACAGTATTATTTATGAGAATTAAAGATGGTTACTCTTAAATCAGAAGTGGTGTTTCTTTGCTATGAATAAGACTTTAAAAGGGATTTTTTTTTTCCTCAAAAGAAGCAGCAAACAGGAAAATACTTTTGAAAATACTTGTTTTTAAATCAGCTTGATAGGACCTGTGTACCTTTCTCATGAGTGAGAAAGAACAAGTATCGGGCATTCAAAATCCTACATGTCATAAGGAAAAATCTTACGCTTCCCGTGCAGTCTTACCTTGATTTAATCCAGAGAAACCTGCAGGAAGAATTAGGAGATTCATTTAAATGAACATATTTGCACTACTATGAATACAGAGAAAATGAAGCCCAGCTCAGGTCCAAATTTTTCTTGCAATGTGACTCAGATTTAACAGTCTAAGTAATTTGACCTCAAACCTTCTTGCATGTCACAGACTCTTCTATAAATGGCTTTTATGTCACTGCAGTGCTGGCAAGAATGACAGTGAAATCCAGTCTCTCCTCTCGTGTCAGTAATGCCTGCTGAAGCAATCACTGTAGGAGACACTGAAAGGAGGAAACCTGAATTGGACAATGCCTAAATCATACTTTTTACTTGTGGAATTGTAAGGGGAAATGGAAGCTTACTTGCATTTTAGTGTTTCTACATCTCCAGGTGTGCATGTGTGTGTTTGTACACATGTACCAGGTTACTGGTTTAGGATTCTTTTTTTTCTAGATGTAGTTAAGTAGTGGTAAGAATATCTTGTTTGAAATGTACATAGCAGAAAGGAAGAAATTGTTGAAGGGAGGAATATTGACACAGAATAATAAGGAAAACAAGTGGTTATAATATAATGAGCCCATCTTTTCCTCTCGAGGGTGGAGGGAAGTTGCATGAAGTTATTTCACCTGCTTTTTATTGGGTGGCTCTGTTTTGTATCTTTTTACCACCGGAATTACCAGTGCTGTTTGCCTCAGCTGGTCTGTCAATCCATCAGTGTCAAAAAATTAAGTCACGTTAGCAGGAGAAAATCTGCATACAATTTGCTCTTAATAAAGTCCCTTTTCTCTCTGGAGAAATTATTCATAGAATGAACCTTCCATGTGCAAAATAAGCCCGTTGCTCTCCCTGCCACCGCCTACAGCTGCATGCTTGCTCACCTTTTGTTAACTTGTCATTCTCCAGGAGCAGAAGAAATGAAAAGGAAGTTACTTTCTTCCAGTGCCACCAGTTAAAAAGACTCAGGTCTCCAGGTGGGTTTCCTCAGCTTTTTTGGATATTGGTGCAGTTGCCTGCCCATGGCAGAGGTCAGTCAGGACTCTGTTCTTGAAGCTATAAGAGGAAACCCAGTCTGGGATGTGCAGTATTCTGGGGTTTATTTTCCACAAAGTGATGTGGGCCACTGAATGTGTTACTGGTTAATAAAAGAGGCGGAATGCTATTATGGTTGTAAAAGCAGATTAAATAGAAGCTAAGTGTTGGGGTGAGATACAGAATATCAATCACAAAAGGTTTCATGAGGGAATTGTCAAAGGTAAGAAACTGATAATGAAGAAAAAGAGCAATAGGAATAATATTTTACGTACAATATAAAATACCCCTACATAGACAACATCTGTGCAAAAAAAGCAGTCTTGAGTCACCAGTCAAATACTGGGAGCTGAGCTCTGGGCAGCAGGTTGTTGAGGGATGCAGAGTTGTATGGGATGTAGGACAGTATACACAAGGGGAGAAGGAATTGCTGCTCTGAAGAATGTCTTGAAGGACAATAGAAAGTGGTTTTAGGGGAAAGCATGCAGATATTTTTGGAGAGAAAAGAAAGGCAGGGGTGAGGGGGATTGGACCTGCTAATATTCATGGAGCTGGATGGTGGCACAAAGAGATACAAATGAGGCTGGGTGGAGGGCAGGCACTGCTGCAAGGGTTTTTAAAAACAGTTTTCATAAATTCTACTCAAGCCTGCAGATATTAGTGATAGTTAATCTCTAGAACTCCCCTGCCTCCTTTTATTCAATTATCCTTGGGGGGTATTTCTACTTTTAACCCCAGGATGGCAAGTGCTGGGGTTTCCTGACGTAGCATCGTGCAGCATTAGTATGCGCTGTGGGATGTATGAATCCTGCAGTAGCACAGGGACTAATTACCGGGAAAGGTTGAAGTTGCAAACACCTATTAAGAGGGTTTTTCACAGGGCACAAAGTTGCAGGGAAACCTGAGTGGAGACCATTGCAGCTGCATGTGTGAAAGATTTTCCTTGAGGTTTAAGTGTTTCAGCTCTGTGTGCTGCTGTATCGCAGTGTGATGTGTGGTATCAAAACTGCTTCTCCCCATCGTTCTTCATTATCACGCAGGGTTATGAGGCTTAGCGGGGCTGAGAGATGCGATTCGACACATCACGAGCAGATGCGTCAGCAGGAGCAGCTAAATGTGACACAATTTTCCTCAAATGCTGCAGTTACCAAATCATGCCTGTTTGTAAGATGTTTTTAAATAAAACTACACGCGTTTTGATGGCAGTGCTGAGACCCCTGTCCAGGGAGTGTGGATGTTTGGGGAGCTGTCAGCTGGTTTACAACATTAACGTGCAATGGGGAGGAGCAGTGCAAGGCTAAGCAGATATTGCCAGCTGGAGAATTTTGTTCTGAAGCACTTTTATAATTCTAGCAACAGGAAAGCAAAACCATAGTGGTCATCAGGGATTCCCTGTCTGTGACCATTCAGCAGAGAGCTGTCTGAAATTCAGTGGCCTCGTAGATGGAGAAAGCTCCATAGAATAACTGGCAAGCTTTCTTTTCATCTTTTAAATCCATAATGCATGTATATACATATTGTTAATAATTCATATTAATGGAGAGCTCTTGCCCAAGAGCACATTCCCCTATCACAGAAAATAAATTGTTTAATGATGTCTAGGATAGAAATCAGAGGCTGGCTCTAAATCCAGCTATTACAGAACAGTGCTAGACATGCAGTGCACACTTCCATAAACAAATAAATTCATTACAGTTTAATAACAGCAGAAATAAAAAATGTAAGGTAATTTAAATAATGTGCAAAATAGAGCCATATTTTATCCTAAAGCCATAATGCCAAGTACTCACATTCTCAGGAATTCTTGATAGCCTTCAAGGCTGGCCTTAGTGCAGGTAAGCAGTAAGCTGGAATTTTAATGTTATCATCGTGGCCTAAATTTATAGACATGCAAAATGCAGTTTTGTGGTGGTAGTTGTCCAAGCCTGGGTGTCAGATGGAAAAGAGTCTGGGAATGCACAGTTTGGTGCTGGGTCACTCAGTAGGTTTAGGTGGCGTGATGCAGAGTAGTGGCTTCTGGGTTTTGAGAGCAGAGGACAGGATCTGCAGAGCCTCCCTGCCACTGAGGAAAAGCAGGGTTTGGGGATGCCAGTGGTGCATTGCAGAGGTGTGAAGAAAGGTGAGGTGGAGAAATGGGACTTTACAGGCTCAAACTTCAGTAGTCTTGCAGAAAAATTTTGCAAATTGTCTGCACCCTTTGATTGTTGGCTAATTTAAGCACCTTATTTCATGTGTTTTAAAACAAAATAAAATATGGAATTTATTTCTTGCTTAGAAATGGGTAATAACAGAAGACTCAGTAGTGACTGACTTTTGTTTTTCTCTAATCCCAGCAATCGAAATATTCCTTATGATGGTCAGAGCTCACTCAGCTGGGTAGTGCCCTGTCCTGCTGGTGTTCTCTCTTGGAGTGCTTCTCTGCAGTGGATTGCTCCTGGCCATCAGAAACAAACATATCAGGTGACCCAAAATGCTCATGTTTTACACATGTTCCATTTTCCCTGCAGTTTCATGGCTCTACAATGCATGTGAACCTTTTCAGTTGGGTGTTGTGTCAGACTGGGTATTTGTCATGGTGATTCTGTTATAAATATTCGTGTTCACTCTGTGATAGTTCAGCTTCAAGTAATTTTTTGATTGTCCTTTAAAGGGTTGTTCTGTTTCACAGAAGTGTCACATGCATCTTACCCTGGAGCTGAATTAAGAGTTCCTCTAAGTGATGTGTAACTCTCTTATACTGTGATAACAACGACATCATCCTGAAAGTGAGGCTCTTTCCCGATCAATGGTTTAATTAAAATAGTAATAAGTTGGTACTGGTTTAACTTGAATTCTGCATATCCTCTTTTGCAATATCTGTATCTGGTTGAGCTGTTCTGAATGTGTATTTGGAGCCTGAACTCATCTCTCTCAGAAAGTTTTTGATTTTATGGAGGTTTAGCTCAGAAATCTCAAGCCAAAGTCTGGATTTTGAATCCAGGATATTCAACTAGGCCTAGATTGGACAGCTTTTGGGGTCTGACTGGAATTTCTGGAGACATTAAGTGGTTCTGGATGCTCTTTCTGAGACTGGTAAGAACCATTTTGAATGTTCTCGTTCCACAAACCTATCACAATGATCATCAGCCTCACAAACTCAGCCACTTCCTTGGAGGGTTAACATCCCAAGCATACCTGTCTGTGTACTAATAACCATAAATGGGATCTCATCCAATTATTTTCCTAGAAGATCTCACCATACCTAGTGAGTGTGCTTACTATACCATCCTGGAGTAACTGAATTTGGTAATTTTAAAAATATAAGCTATCTTATTTTCCTTTTAAAGTCTATGCAATAATTTCCACATTCATTCTCCTTTCACAAGCAGGAGAGATTTCAGATTTCAAGAACTGGCTTTTTCTTGATGTTTGTCAAAGGGCACTAATTTTATATTCAATGATACATTTTTTCTTTCAAGTCATCCAGAAATTTTAATATACTTGCTCTGTTATACAATAAGAAAATGACTATTTATCCCAGTGGATATTTTTTCAGCAAAAA
>VYZQ01032868.1:16284-30459 GCA_013400655.1 Mystacornis crossleyi | reverse complement strand
AGACAATACCAGCAGTGGAATAAAGATGAAAAGTCCCAGTTGAAATAATGCCCAGAAATTGCGTTCACTCAGTGCCAAAGACCTGTGCATGGATGGAGTCTGAGAAAACTCTTCACTGAGCCAGTTTAGGTAAGTACACTTTACATATGAGTGAAGAACTTTTTATGTAATTTTTCTTGTGTTTCCTCCTAGATATTTGGGGTTACAGAGTAAAGATTCTGTCTTATCTAAGTAGCTGTTTACTGTTATTGTCNTTATTTGACTAGAGACTCTTGCCATTATCATTTTTGAGAAAACTCTTTTTGTTGGTTGGAAAGCCAGATCATAAAATATATGATGATGTGAATTGTAATGTACTGTAGCTAATACTTGTTCAGTGTAAACTGTTTAACTTTGTCGTTGATAAAACAGTTCTGGTGGATTTTAAGATGTATTAGAAACACAGGTAAATATTTCACACACTATATATATATATATATATATACACACACGTATATATATATTAAGAACCATATGGATATCAGTGAATCAATAAACATTCCAAAACCTGTGAGAAAAGCCACCCTGCCCTGATGTTGCTTTTAACCTTGGTGTAATGTGAAACCATTTCTCAATAATGTAAAGAAACATTGCTCAACAGTGCAGGGTGGCATAATTTAAAGCCTTAATTAAACATGCATGAGGGAAGATTAAATCCATTTTTGAAATGTTATGTCATTTTAAGTATATATTTTATTTAGTGCATTTGCTATTAATTTTAATCTTAGTGATAAAGGTATATTGATAGAATTTAAATGAAAATTTCCGTTGAAGCTTAAAGCTCTGTGTAGAAGTGTGAGGGGTTTTTTGGGGGTGTTTGGTTTTGGTTTGCCTTGGGGTTTTTTTGGCAAGGCAGTGGGTGTATGGGTTTTTTTAATCCATGTGGTAATCAGAAAAGTTAGTCAGAGTGGTAGTAGAACATCTGTCCTTAAAGGTTTCAGGATTCAAGTGGACAGAGACATGGCTGACCTGCCAGGTTGCATGGAAGACCACTGATCCTGGTGATTTCATTAAAGCCACACTGCTAAAAATCAACCCAAACAGAAGTGGGATTACAAGAGACAGCTAAATCTCGTGTGTGGAGCATGGATAAATCAGCATCTCCATTAAGCCCTGTCACTGCCAACTCACGGAAAATAAAAATTAAAATCCAGGTTTGGTGAATGGAATCAAATCCGAGATTGTTTTCCAAATTAAGAAAGGTTTTATTCAACTCTGTTTGTATTTCCCTTCAATTTTATCACTGGTACAAAAATCATTTGTGAAATTATGAAGCAGGGGAATGACAGGTGACTGTATCTAAAGACACATGGCAAGCCTTAAAATGTGAGAATTTTCATTCTTTGTGTAGTTACCAGTAACATAATCCCATTTTCCCTGGGTGCGCTGTTGGGGTAACACACGTTTTTGTTTATGCTTTGCTAATAATAATTTAAATTAATTTTTGACAACTGACATTTTCTAATCTCTCTGTATTTCATCAAAGGTTGATAAAAAAAAAACCCAACACAATTATGCTATATATTTATTCACTACATCAAGTGAAACCTTTTCACTTTTAGATGTTTTGGGAATTATTAGTTTTATCGATTATTTTACAGTTAAATTGTATTCTATCAAATAGAATGAGTCAAAGGTTTTCAAAACCCTTTTGTTCCTCCAAGCAATTTAAGATGCAGTTCACTTACAGTGGCAGAACTGTTCTCACTTTGGTTCAACATCTCAAGTTTCAAGTTGTTCTCATGGTCCCATTAGATCACCTTATTGATTTGCCAGACATTGATTTACTGGCTGCTCTGCCAGCAGCCATAAGAACACAGTTTGTAGCCTTAAAATATATTCCAAAGTACTGCTCATAGCTTAAGTTTGAGGAGTAGGCTCCATGTCTTTCAGTCAGATTTCTCTTTAAAAGTATTTCTATGTAGAAATAAAAGAGAATGTATTTCATGGTAGTTACATTTCCCACTGATGAACTGCTTAGGCAAAGAAATTGGAATTAACAGATTCATCTTAGCTCAGTAATATATTCTTTTTTTTTAATTTTAGTTAGCACAAGCATCAGTTTTCTAGAAGATGTAATTGTATTCAAGCTTTTTATTTTAGTGCAAAACTAACACACTTAGACTTTTGCCTGAATTTGCAAATATTACTGTGCAGCACAAATGTCTGAGACAGAGACTGCTGAGTTTGCAGCAGAATTCTCTGCAGACCCCTGCAGCAACGGGCCCCACAGTTCTTTATCAGGGAAATGAGCAAATTACTGGCAAATCCATTAACTCTGTCTCCCCTCTGTTTCCTAGAGCAGTTTTCCCTTTGTTCCTCTCCTAGCAAAGTTACAGAATATCTGTGAACCTGGGACAGCCTCTCCAGGCTTCCACTCTCCCCAGTGACCCTTCACTTGGAAGTGTCCAAAACTAGGGTGTGGATGTGGCACGGTGAGCATGGCAGTGCTGGGATGATGGTTGGACTTGATCATCTCAGAGGTCTTTTCCAACCTCAGTGATTTTAAGATTCAGGGAAAGGTATTAAAATAAAGTATTTCTTCCTTGCATGTTGATCTGCCTTATGGAAAGTAACTTGGAAACCTTCAGCATGTTATTTTGATGTGTCAGTTATGCACTAAATATATTCTCTCTGGCCATACCAGACTTAAGAAAAATTGTCCAAGTTGAAAGAGATTGTGAGATGGACAGGTGAAGGGTTTGTGTTCAGCCACAGCCCGAAGCAAAATGGACATTGGAGGGGCTGCTGAGGCAGGATGCAGAGAAAGACGGAAAATATATCTGTCAGTTTTGATATAAAGAAGGTGGGGGGTTTGGGGGCACTCTTGGCTCACTTCCACATCTGACTGTTGGAGTAGAAAAATGAGGCTTGGTTGTGTTCACAGAGTATTGGGTTTTTTCTTTAAACTCAAGAAAGGTATGACAAAGCACCCGGGAAGCTTAGGGAAAAGAAACCTCTCCTCTGTAAAGAAACACACTTCTCAGAGCTGCAGTGTGAGCCAATATTGAAAGTTCCCAATGGCTGAAATCAAGACAAGTGCCAAAAGTAAATGTAAGTACAGAAAGAGAGGGGAAATACCAGAATCACTGAGCTCTCAAGACACAAGGTCAACACAGAGGGATAAAACCTCTCTGCTGGTAATAGCCAGGATATAAACTATCAATTCCCTATATTAAGCATTTTGCTACTGCAATGCTGAGCCTTCTGTCACTTTTTCCAGAAGCACTGTTTATCTGGCATATAGAATACCATTATTTACCACGTCTTCATGGGCTATCATGTCTTCTATTCTGGGTTTAGTGTACCAACTTTCTTGCTGTGTTATTGTCATGTCAACTTTAATTACTCTGCTTTTAAATGCTTACTACAGCAAAATGACTTTGCAGTGGATTAGTGTTTAGTAGTATCCACATTTGTAGTACATTCTCTGGTGCATAACATTCCTTTGATTCAAACACTTAAAATGTTTAGGGTTTAGCTAAATGTCCGATTTAGGGGTTTTATGTCTAGAAATTAGTATTTTTATGATTTAATCACTAAAGGCCGCTATGCTTTTATAGATATAACTTTATATGTGGGAAAGCTCATATTAATGCAAAGACAACATCTTGTTCTTAATATCAACAGTTAAATTTTATAACAGTAAATTTATAAGGTTACTTATAGGGGCAATCCCTTATGAACAGTTTGGTGAAGAGCCACATACCTGCCCCTGCTGCAAGAGGGTGCCCTTGTGATAAGCCATGCTTATACCTAAGATGAGCTGTAAATAAGAACAGCTCTGCATTGATGCTTTTGTTTGACCAATCCCCAAGACTCATACAATATAAACTGTGAGTCGTCTTTGGTACAGAATTTCCTAGTTTTACTGGGGAACCAGACAATGGAGCTTTTGGAATCTTAAGTGTTTCTTAACAACTTGCCAAGAGGAAGCTCTGCTGCGATTACCTATAATTCAAATATGATCTGCCCACAGCTTTGGTCAAATTCCACAATGAAGACTAGAAGCAACTGTATCTTGCAGTTCCCCACTGTCTCATTGGGCTATTAGCTCTATCTTCCTACTACATTTTGCACCTGGAAGTGCACTTTAAAAATAACCCCTAGTTCCAATGCCATTCCTCAGTAAAAGTTCCTTTCATCCTTTTGGGTTCCTGCCTCAGGAAGGATGGAGAACCCAGTACCACACGTGGGGAAAAATCTGGGAGCACAGCCAACAGCAGCAGCAAGAATTAAAGCCAAACTGCAATTCCAACCAGAACAATTCTTCCTTCTTCCTGCCATAAGAACCTAAAAAAACCCCTGGAAACCCTCGGAATTAGGGTTTTCCTGAATAACCGTCACCTGTGGGTTATTTGCCTCGGGTTTCATGTTGCTGCAGTACATACGAGGTAGTCGCTTGTTTTTGTTCGTTTTTAAAACAAAACTGGAGTTCTTTGGGTTCTCAACATGGAACACAGTAATTCTTTTTTATTTTCTTTAAAGGAAAAAAAAAACCACCTAGTTAAAAGTTATGTAAGGTGATGCCACATAGTTGAAATGGAAAGTATTCCCAGGTATCTTTATGGCCAATTGTTTCTCATATTTGCTACAATCAGCTGAAGCACCACTACTTATGTTTTAAGCAACCCTGAAAAAAAAAACTTTGACTGCAAATGGAGTCCTCTCAATGAGTATTTATTTGTCTTCTGCAGTCTTCCCTGTTTTGTGTTCCACTGCCAGTAAGAAGCTTAACTTGAAGATAATTCAATACAGCACTGTGTCTTAGAGCTCCAGCGACAGGCGTGAAATTGTTTTATCTTTTTTGTTGGCGGTACGCGGCGCTCGCCGGGCTGGCGCGCAGACCATCTGCTGCTNATTTATATAATAAATGTATATTAAAATATAATACAATATATTAAATATTCATGTAAATATAATCAGTTTACTGCTTAATTTTATTAAATTTTTTGCTCATTATTTTATACTTTACTAAGCAATTAATCTACATTTGAATCCCTTTATATATTTTACAGGGACATTTTCAGGGACACTTTCTGTACTGTGAAAGAGTTTCTCAGTAACTACTTGGCTGGAAGAACTAGTTCATTGCGATCTCAGTATTTATTGGAGCATTAAATGAAAAATTGGGAGAGAAAGTTAGCTTGCATAACTAAAATGACAACATCTACAAATTATATAAAATCACTAGGGATTTTTAAAAATATATTTTTATAGTGAAACATACAGAGGAATTTATTTGGAAAGAGTTCAGAAAATGAATTTGAGGTAAGTCAGGATTATGTGAAATAGTTGTGAAGAGGAGTTTACTTTGTTTTGTCCTTCATGAGACTTGGATCTAATCCCTGTTATGTTCTTTAATTCTGTATCTTCTGTCTTGCGGATTTTTTTCCTTCTTTCCTTCACCTAGCTGATTAAGACAAGGTCTCCTGAATTTATCTAGACCTGGCTTCTCTCCCACTCCATTTTTCGGATATGTNTCGGGTTTCATGTTGCTGCAGTACATACGAGGTAGTCGCTTGTTTTTGTTCGTTTTTAGAACAAAACTGGAGTTCTTTGGGTTCTCAACATGGAACACAGTAATTCTTTTTTATTTTCTTTAAAGGAAAAAAAAAACCACCTAGTTAAAAGTTATGTAAGGTGATGCCACATAGTTGAAATGGAAAGTATTCCCAGGTATCTTTATGGCCAATTGTTTCTCATATTTGCTACAATCAGCTGAAGCACCACTACTTATGTTTTAAGCAACCCTGAAAAAAAAAACTTTGACTGCAAATGGAGTCCTATAAATGAGTATTTATTTGTCTTCTGCAGTCTTCCCTGTTTTGTGTTCCACTGCCAGTAAGAAGCTTAACTTGAAGATAATTCAATACAGCACTGTGTCTTAGAGCTCCAGCGACAGGCGTGAAATTGTTTTATCTTTTTTGTTGGCGGTACGCGGCGCTCGCCGGGCTGGCGCGCAGACCATCTGCTGCTGAGGTAACTCTCGGGATACTTGTCAAGTTGATTGCATTCAGCAATGGCAGAGACACAGGAAAAATAGAGTTTCTAATTACGTTTTACCAGGGATCTTGTTTAACTCAAGGAAGTGGTAATTCAGAAATAAATGGCTTTGGTGGACATCTTAGAATCTTTAATTAACAAATTACTCTATTAACACACACATTGTTTTCCAGGTGAGTGAGATCATTTGCCCCTGGGGCTTTTTTTCCATATGCCTTCTGTTCCTCCAGCGAAATATGTAACAAATTGAAGTATTCATTTTGATTACATAAAGCACATGGGTATACAATTATATGAAAAGAAAGATGACATTTGTTGCCTGCCTTCCCTAAGGCCCCTACAGGCTTTGCCCTTCACTGAAAAAATAAGGCATAAAGTCATTAGAGTACATGCTTTTTTTTGCACATTATATTTTTGGAAGGGTATGTTATTAAAGCAAAAGCCTTTACTAGAAACAATGGGATAATGATTATTTACAAAATACCACTAATAAATTTTTCTCCCAGAAGTTTCACATTCTTTCATATACAAATTGTGTGACCATTTTGGAGCTTTTAGGAATGCNTTATTGGAGCATTAAATGAAAAATTGGGAGAGAAAGTTAGCTTGCATAACTAAAATGACAACATCTACAAATTATATAAAATCACTAGGGATTTTTAAAAATATATTTTTATAGTGAAACATACAGAGGAATTTATTTGGAAAGAGTTCAGAAAATGAATTTGAGGTAAGTCAGGATTATGTGAAATAGTTGTGAAGAGGAGTTTACTTTGTTTTGTCCTTCATGAGACTTGGATCTAATCCCTGTTATGTTCTTTAATTCTGTATCTTCTGTCTTGCGGATTTTTTTCCTTCTTTCCTTCACCTAGCTGATTAAGACAAGGTCTCCTGAATTTATCTAGACCTGGCTTCTCTCCCACTCCATTTTTCGGATATGTTTTCTGGGTATCTTGCAGAAATTCAGCCCGGGGAACTTGAATGTGACCCAAGCTCTGGTTCCTCATCTCTGCCATCCACACGTGGGGATGATGGGTTGTGTCTCGATTCATGATAACAACAAGTGATTCCCTCCGTAGATTGTTTTACTGTTGCTGATTGAAAATGACTACATAAATGACTGTTTAGATTGGGACGATGAAAAATTTTTGCTAGTTCAGACGCAGAATTTTTAGTAGGTTCTTTCCTATCAACACCTATTGGAAAGCATGCAGGTTATCTTTCCAGTCTCAGCAAGAAACCTGCCATCACTAGAGAAGACTAAGCTAGAAGGCACTGTGACCAAGAAAACATCATGAAACCATATACAGGAAATTTGACTTAATTTTCAGAACCTAAGCTTTCATTATGTTTCAGGTAAAAGAGTATTTCTTTTTCACTGTTCTAAGCAATAGAGGAACATGCATTTGTGTACCTCTGTATGTTTGTGAGCTTTTGTGTTTATATTTGGCTACAGAAAATCTGTTTCTAGCATCAACAGTGTGTTACACATATTTCACATTGAGCTACTTTGTATTGCAGCACCTGCCTCCCCGGTATTTTGCTCTGGGAGGGCTATGATGAGTGCTATCTTCCATATTATTAAAGGATAACATGAGCATTTGCTGGCATGTCACTGCAGCAAACAGTGACTTGTAGCTCCCTGGAAAATTCACACGGGTTTTATTGCTGCTTGAGAAAATAACACACATCTCCACTGCAGTTCTAGTCATTTTCCTGATTGCTAAAGGATTTCCCCTCTATTACCTCTGCATTTTCTGTGTTGCCAGGTGTGAAATGAACAGAATCATAAAGTCAGGCTGTTTTGGAGAATAAAAACAACAGCACGGTCTGTGCTTCTGAAATGGCAACATACTGAAAGTGGAAAAATGTTAGTAGCTGTTGGCAATCCAACATACGTGACAGATAGTAGAGTGTGAAAGATGTATTTGCCAATTCTTGCAATTAAAGGCAGTTAAAATATATATTTCTGCCTCAGGAAAAGTTTTCATCTTGTCCTTAAATTTCAGTATGTGCTAAAGTCATTCTGAAAGCAATAGGACTGCTACACCTTGCTTAAAAGTAAATAATATTGGTATTTAAATGTTCCTTAAATATGGATGGGCTGATGTTTGCTAGTTGCAATAGGAGCTTCAGCAGTTATAAGATAATATGTTTGATCCAGTTCTTGGTAAAACCACTCAGACCTTGTTTAATATTCCCATTCAATTGAATAGCAGTTGACTCAGATGAGATGTGGTTGTGGAAGTGAGGTCTAAAACTGGCTTGATCAAAACTGTTTTGGAGATAGGATGGGGTATCTGACGTTGGGAGTGTAAAAATCACCTAATTACAGAGTGAAGAAAAAAGAGACCTGGCTCTTGTGAGCCAGAAGAATGACTTGGATATGCAAAAGTTGTTTATATACTGAATAATTTGCAGCACAGAAAAACACCTGGGACAATTCTTGCCAAGGCCAGTGAAGCTACAGAAGTCTGTAGGTAAGGAATGCAAATATTTCAGCTGAAGGTATGACTAATGCAGGTCACTAGCAGCAGAGCAGAAGGGGCACTAATGCACCCAAATGGCCCTGACAAGCCTCACCTGGGACCCTCATCCACCCTGCCAGGGAGGCTGTGTGAGTTCAGCCCAGGATGCCCCTGCTCCGTCCTGGCTGTAACATCATGAGACGAATTCCTCTTGCTTGAGGTGCTGGTTTCATAGACAGCTTAGGTGAGAAAGTGGTGAGTAATGTGCTTTGGCTGGCTCTGTGTGTTCTCACTGCCTGATCTATGAATGGGATAACACTTCGTTCAGACAAGGTGCAAAGACTTTAAATATATTACAGGCAGCTAGAGTAGAAGAAGAGATTTCATTAAGATTTCTTTTTGAAATACAAGGTGCTAACAAAATAATGCACTTCTTCTATTAAAAATGTTGCTGAGAAAAATCACTTGTAAAATCCTTAGTTAAAGACAAATTAGAGTGAAAAGCCTAACAACAACAGAAAGAAGTATAAGAGCTGAAGCTCTGAATGTTGTTGGGGTGTACAACGGGTGCAGCTGCAGAGGAGCTGCAGGTCAAGCTCTGTGTGCGACCACAAGGCAAGAGGCTGAGAGATTCTCATCCTGTGCACAACAAAGGGCACAGGCACTTGTGGCCCAGCCAAGTGAGGGACACCCAGGGACACAGCAGGTGCTGAGGGGGAAAAGCAGGACTTGTGTCTGCCTGGATCATGAGGGGATGAAAACCCAGTGGGCCCTTTGTTCTGGGTCACTCCTCAGAGGCACTGTTTTCAGAGGCTGTTGTTTTGTTATTTCATTATTGGACCAAGATTTAATTATTTTAAGGATTGGGATGTCTGGGACTCTGCTAAAGGAAACCCGGTCTCGCTTTGAATGGGGTGTGCAGAGTACTGAGCGGGGCCCCCATTGGGTCACTGGGGCCACCTCTGTGAAGGGGCTGGTGCTCGCACTGAAGGTCTCTGGCACTGGGAGTGTGATGGCCAGAGTGCCTCCTGAGTGGTCAGACTGGGAAATTTCCTTTACGAAGTTTTAGATTTATGGTCCCTGTAGGAAGCACCTTGATCTGGGTTTGCTCAACCAGACCCTGTGGGCCGCTGCCATGAGCACTTGCCATGGCTCAGTATGGCCATTCTCATTGTCTGGGTCATAGCATATGGACAGATTGACAAAAAGTGGAGAGAGAGGGAGAAAGAACTGGGGAGAGTTTGTTGTTTATTCCAGTCAAAGCATTAGAAAGAAATTAGCTGGTCTAGAGTGTAATAATTAAAGTTTTGTGTATTACCCTTTACACAAGCATAAGAATTCCCTGGATTCACAACTTCTTTAGTAAGTGGCAAGCTACAGGCAACACCTTTTTCTCATTTTGTCTTCTTTCCTGTCTTTGGAGGGAGGAAAAAGGAGCTGATGAGCAGCATCTGGGACACCTTTGTTTAGAGAGGACTGTTTGCTTTTTACGGGAAAACCTGTTTGTCAGGGTCTGTGTGTGTATAGTTCCTAATGCAACAGAAACATCTTTTTGATGTAGAAGCAATATAAAGAAATAACATTTAGTAATAACCCATTATGATTTATAGCCTCTGAGGGGAAAAAAAATGAATGCCAGAAGCTTATTGGTGAGGGAGGTCAGACAAGGAGGAAGCTGCAGGGAAAAGCTATCAGTTATCCCTTATTGTCTTTTGAGGAGAGTCTCTAAGTATTTGTAATCTTCTGCCTTAGAAGGAAAGCAAAGTGACCTGTTTCTACTTATGAGGTCTGGAATAGACACCTATTTAACATGTTGGGCCATTAAGAGGATAAGTAGAGCATAAGCATCTCTGCAGGCAAATGGAAGACAGGCTAAGGAATTTCTAGTGAGACTTTGGTTTGTTGGTGTTTGTTTTTCTTTGTGCCTTTGCATTTGAATTGGTTTTAACAGAACACCTTTAATTCTTCCACTATAAATGTACTGGAGAGCATGTACACAAGGGTAGTGAAGTTTTGGGTGTTTTATAGTCCTTTTGGTAGGTGCAAAACAGTGTTTTGAACCTTTTCGCTGTCATGGATTTCCTGTTTCCTGATGTCATCCTCAGTTGTGATTTATTCTTCAACAGGCTGTGATTGAGTTTAACATGGAATTTGATACCCTGTGTTGTCCTGATGGCTTTATGTTTGAGCACAGACAGCCTTTTGGCAACAAAAAACGCAGATTCTTGTCTTTGTTACCATTTCCATTTAGGTGCTGTGCTCTTGGCATGTGAGCACCAGCAGATGCCATCAAGTCTAAAGTGGCATTTGGCACCTGTGTGCCAGTGTCCTTAAGAGGAGGGACACTCTATAGAAGAGCCACAGCTCGCAAACTGCCCATCTAAACTCATTTTGCTTGGCACTGAGCAAACTGGCTCCATCCCGGGCGAGCAGGCACTGTGCCATCGCAGCAGATGGGGCCGAGGGAAGGGAGCACTCGGGAAACCTTGTCCAACCACAGAGTGCACGTGTCTGAGGGCAGGGTTTCCAGCCAGCAGCCTCGGAATGGCTCCCTGTCCTCAGCTCCCAGCTCCAGTTCAAACGGCTCGGTGATAGATTTTAAGATGTCAGTCCTAGTTTCAAAATGTGCTGTAATTATATTGCTCTTGACAAAATCATTTCAGCCTGGATGGTGCAGTTATGCAGGAGGACCCGAGAACTGTAACCAACAGACTCACAGAATTATGATCTCAGTATTTGTGTAATACCATAACCAAAATGCTCTGTTTAATATTTTGTAACATATTCTTCACAGTAAGTTACCTAAAAAAAGTCTCACACAGGTGGTAAAAAATCACAGGCTAAATCCAAGAGTTGTTATAACCATTTCAAAATAGGTGCAAATATATGCACCTGAGTTTGTTTGTGGCACTGGTAGAAAAGGCAATGTTCAAGATTAAAACAATATTGCATTTCATAATTACCTGTTCGTTTCTTACACCAGTCACAATGATGGTATGTCTTTGAGGCAGAACAGAAGTAAAGTATTTTGAGGAGTGGGTTGCCATGCCTATGACCCAGCAGAGTTCCTGAATGCCCCCTTTTATCACCTGATAAAAGCCCTGAACTCCCATTCTGAATCATATGTTGTCTATTTAAAAGTGATAAATACTCACGAAATAAAAAGCCACTACTGATTCCAGTATCTGCACTGATGTGGTTATGTAAGCAGAGGTACCCATTCAACAGTAAGACCAGTGAGTGAAAGACAACAGTTTCTCCAAACTTCGTTCGGTAAATATTGCTTTACAAAAAGCATGATCATCCTAGAGATATTGCATATGCTGAATAAAGCCATTTTAGCTTCCTGAACTGCTGTAAGAATAAGCTTAATGTTAAAACTGAGGCTGGAGTGACAGAAACATCAAACTAAAATCAAAAGAAAACAAACAAGGTATAGACTGATGATCTTCCTTGATCTGTCTATAGTTGTCACACAGGGTAGTTGTTACTCTCATCAAAACAGCAGTTTAATGACATTAATACCACTGTGGTGGCATAATTTGTTTTTGTTATGTTTTGTCACTTCAAGAAAGGTCATCTTTCATACCCTCGTTCAAGTATCATAGAAAGTAGGATAACCATAATTTTTTTTTCAAGTCTTATTCTACAAAGTTTTCTTGAGAGACAGAAATACTTGGGGCCTGACTGATACGGTTTTTTGATCTGCTTTGTTTGGTGTTTTGTTTCTTTTAATCGACTCCCAAATGAGAATGTCTTTTGGGATAATGCAAAGAGCTTAAATAAGAATTTTTCCTCTCTCAGCAGGAGAGAGGAGACTTTATATCCATAAAGTTATATAACACAGAAATAACTTCCCTGAAAGTAATAAAATTAGTTACTAAAATTAATAAAAATAAGTATAAATATATAGACTTAAGAGGAGGGTTTGCAATTACTACAGCAGACTGTTGACTCATGCCTGGTGTCAGTCTTTGCCAATAACTCTCGGGAGCAATTTAGGGTGTTCTGTTGCTGGCAGTGGCGTGGGCTCTTCCTTTGTGTCCCCAGCACTGCAACCTCTGCCACTTCCATGTGCTAGAAAAGCACAGCTGTGCAGGTCTCACACTATAGGTAGTTTTCAGGAAAAAATATCAAAAGCAAACAGTTTTTGGGACCAGTAGGGCTCTGAGGAGACCTTGGATCTTGTTTGGTTGGTGTCACTTGGCTTAATTCAGCAGATTAATTTTGCAGGGTAGGCAAGTCTCTGAGGCTGATTGCAGTGCAGGTACATGGGGCTTGGACTGAGGTTTTCAAAAATCCCCATATGATCTATTCAGGCAGTAGAGATCAACATCCTAATACCCTCAGACACTTGGCTTATTTTTTTTCTCTTCAGGGCAAAAGGATTTCAAATATTATCCCAAACCTCTGACTACCTGTCAGAAAATACTTTCCTTGGGAAATACAAAACAAAACCAAACTTTAACAAAGCTGCTGAATTTACTTTCAGCTTTGGGATTCACTACAATACCCCTTACACAAGTCTTGCATCTTGTGTAGTACAGAACCATCGATAACAACAGCAAGGCATTAACTGGGGATCTGTTCTTCTCTAATACTGAAAAGAAAGGGGAAAGCTGAGACCAGTTAGGGCAAAGAATACAATTACAGCTAAAAAAAAAAAAAAAAAAAAAAGCTCTCCCATTTTAATAATACTTTGATTTAAATGCATTGGAATATAGCAGAATTTCTTGTAGTTGGAGAGCACCAACACACTGCATGAGCTTTGCTGACTGAATGGTAATTAATGCCCATTCATAGAAATATATTAATATGTTTAGCTTTCATAGTGAGAGCCAGCATATTATTTTAGGATGGGGGTTTTTTTTGGCCTTCAGAGTAGTGCTGCATATTGAGGTTTTATTTCCCTCAGCTATTCCATTACCAGAATGAAATGCCACCAGTTAATAGGATGGCAGAGTAAATGTCACAAGCTGAAGGGACCACAGGAATGTGTATTTGCCACATGTAGAAGCCGTACTTTATTGCAGCGCAATGTGGAATTTATGAGCATTGCTATAATATTCTAGATATGCCTCTCTGGTAATATCTGATATATATCAGTGCTAAAAGTCAGGATACTGCAAAATCAGCTCTCTCTTGCTTTCTGTACCTTTCCTAGATGCTCTGTAATGCACTGTCAACTAAAGCAGGTAAAACCAGCCCCTACATATTATTTATTGGCTTGTGAATGCAGATTGCAAACACACTTTATTACCTGCTAATTTACCACCCACTGGCTGAAGGATAGCCAAAGTCTACTATTTGTTTTAAAGGAATTCATTATGCCATTAACCTTTCACACCTGTAGGCCACGAGCAAGAATTTCCTGAGTTAAATCACTCCTGTTATAATGCTCTACAAATGAAAACAATGATTTATTGCACCCCACAAAGTCTAATAAACATAAATTATATCCTAATGCTCTGTGCGATGCAGATGATTGTGTGTACAACTAGTTACTCTTTCCAAAGACTCTTCTGGTTTCCTCTGAAACATGTTAAGTAAGAATCGTGCCCATTTTGGTGTTTGAGGTAACATTTCCACGTCTTGCACTGTAATAACAGGGACATCACTGGAGATGATGTGGTTTCTGTATTTAGGTATGTTTTACCATGAA